>JAHWFP010050409.1:0-26451 GCA_023313725.1 Lithobius niger | reverse complement strand
CGAAGTTCTTGGTGGTGACAGGCGAGGGCCGAGATGTTACACAACTCCGAAGAGTGTCTCTCGGCTCCGTGCTGGGGGATACCTTGTGGAGGTTGCGGATGGGGCTCAGGCAAAGAGGCTTTTGAAGGCGGGTGCACTGGGGTTATGCCCGGTGCGTGTGGAGCCGCATCGTACCCTAAATAGCATCAAGGGGGTCGTGACGTGCTTTGATTTGAGGGGTCTCAGCGATGATATCATCCTGGACGGACTCAAGTCACAAGGCCTTACGGCTGTGAAGCGTTTGACGCGGAAAGGTGAAAATGGTGCCCAGCCAACTGACACCTTTTTCCTGACCTTTGATACGCCAGTTGCACCGCAGCACATTACTGCCGGTTACCTGCGGTTGAAGGTCAGGACTTATGTACCGAATCCAATGCGGTGTTTCCGCTGTCAACGCTTCGGCCACACCAGCGGCTCGTGTAAAGGTAAACCTACCTGTGTTAGCTGTGCTCAGGCAGCCCATGAAGGCGCTGATTGTGCTGGCCCAGAGCGGTGCATCAACTGTGGTGGTCAGCACCAGGCCTCTTCGCGGGACTGCCGTGTTTATTTAGAGGAACGTCGTGTGCAGGAATTGAAGGTGAAGGATGCCCGGAAGAAAGCTAAGCTATCGGCAGCACCGATGACCAGATCTTTTGCACAGGTGTGCAGTGCGCCATTGCCTGGCCCAGTTAGTGAGTCTGCTGATTTAGCGGATTTGCGCGCTGAGCTCAGGTCTTTGACGAGGACGGTAGGCATGCTTGTTACTTTGTTGACCCAGCAACATCCATCTTTGCAGGGTCTTTTGGGTTCTTCAAAACCGGTTGATGCCTTGCCGTCGACATCTGCCCAGCCTGCTACTGTTCCTAGGCAGGTTAAGGCTGTAGTTAAGCCTCCTCTCGCCCGCCGCGGCGGGTTCCTGTTCTGTAGTGGACGCCTGCTTGCGGGCGGGCTATTCGGGCCCGCCGGCGAGCATTGCGTGCATTTACGGTCATCCCAACTACTGACAACTTTGTAGCCTTTAAGCGCTGTCGTGCCCGTGCCAGGTATGTCATCCGTGAGGCTAGACGTGCTTCGTGGACAGCTTATGTTTCGTCGATCACGCGCTCCACGCCTTCTCAGCAGGTGTGGCGGAAGGTGCGCCAGATCTCGGGGAGGAACGTGTCTTCCCCGGTTTCACAGCTGAAGGTGGCGAATTCCGTGATCTCTTCTGTGCCGGATATTGCCGACTGTCTTGCGTCTGCGTTTGCGCGGGTCTCGAGTGATAACCATTATGATCCTGGTTTCCTCAGAATAAAGCGTAGAGAAGAGGTTCACTCTCTAGACTTTCGCTCCGACGGGCTAGAGGAGTACAATTTACCGTTCACCAGGCAGGAATTTGTTTCAGCTTTGTCCAAGTCGCATGACTCAGCCCCAGGGCCTGATGATGTTCACTATCAGCTGCTGAAACATCTGCCTCTTGCCTCCCAGCAGTTCTTGCTGGAGATGTTCAACCGTGTGTGGGCAGAAGGCTCTGTTCCGGCAGCGTGGAGGACAGCAGTGGTCATCCCGATTGTGAAACCGGGCAAAGACCCTACTGCTCCTTCCAGTTATCACCCAATCGCTCTGACTAGCTGTGTCTGTAAACTTATGGAACGGATGGTCAGTGAGAGGTTGGTCTGGGTGCTGGAATCACGCGGATTCTTATCTGCGTCCCAGTGTGGCTTTCGACGTTTTCGGTCAACCATCGATCATCTGGTTGCCCTTGAATCGGATGTGAGGGAGGTTTTTCGCCTGCGTCAACATCTGGTTCAGGTTTTCTTTGACTTGGAGAAGGCTTATGATACGACCTGGCGTTATGGGATTCTCCGTAATCTCTATGACTGTGGCTTGAGGGGACAGATGCCACTGTTGCTTTCCGCTTACCTCTCCGGCCGTTCTTTTCGTGTTCGTGTCGGGGCGACTCTTTCCCGCCCGTTTGTCTTGGAGAATGCTGTGCCTCAAGGGGGTGTTCTTAGTGTCATCTTGTTTGCTATTGGGATCAACCCCATTGCTCAGCAAGCTGCTGTTCCCCAGTCATTGTTTGTCGATGACTTCGGCCTGCGCTTTCGGGCAGCTCGCATGCAGACCTGCGAGCGGCAGCTACAGCTGGCGATTAACAAAGTCCAGACCTGGGCAGTCAGTAATGGTTTCCGGTTTTCTCCGGACAAGACTGTGTGCATTCACTTTTGCCGCCAACGAACACTGCACCCGGATCCTTGCCTGTACTTGGGGCAGGCGCAGATTCCTGTTGTCCCACAGGCACGTTTCCTGGGTCTGGTGTTCGATTCCAGGTTATCTTGGCTTCCACACTTGCGCCAACTTAAAGACAAGTCTTTGCGGGCACTTAACATCTTGCGGGTTCTGTCGGGCACTTCATGGGGTGCCGATCGCACTGCCATGTTGCGCCTCTACAGGGCCCTTGTCCGCAGCAAACTTGATTATGCGTGCATGGTGTATGGTTCGGCTAGTGACTCGACTCTCCAGGTGTTGGACACTGTGCATCACAGTGGCCTGCGTGTGGCGACTGGGGCATTTCGAACTTCTCCAGTGGTCAGCCTCTATGCTGAGGCCTCGGAGCCACCTTTGGCCATTCGTCGGCGGAAGCTGGCCATTCAGTATGCTGTGCGTTTACGTGCTGTGGAATCCAGTCCTGCTTGGTCCATGGTTTTTGGGCCAGACTTGCGAGTCGGTAGACGCAGGGTGGGTAAGGGTGATTTCCGCGACAGGCTCCAGCAGTCCTGTCAGGAGATAGCCTTTGAAATGCCCAGCGTCTTGAGGCTTGGGGGGATGCCAGTGGCCCCTTGGCTTGTCTCAAGTGGCATTTTCATTTTCGCTCTGGCGTCCCTCCCGAAGGGTTCCACTCTGCCAGCAAGGTACTTGCAGGAGTTACGGCGGCTGTGTTCTCAGTACGCCGGTTATCAGCGGCTGTTTACTGATGGGTCGAAGTCAGACGCTGGCGTGGCTTGTGCTTGTGTTTGTAAGGGAGTGACGGTTGCCCATCGCCTTCCATCAGGCTATTCTGTGTTTTCTGCAGAGCTCTTGGCTCTCGGTTTGGCGGTGGAATAGATCCTTGGCCTTCAGGGCACGCATTTCATTATCTTTAGCGATTCCATGAGTGCCCTGGAGTCCTTGGCGACTTACAATCCACGGAACCCCTTGACACAACGTGTCCAAGCTTTGCTTTCCCGCTTGCCTGGCCAGCGGAAAACCGTGCTTTTCTGCTGGATTCCGGCCCATGTTGGGATAGGTGGAAATGAGCAGGCGGATTCTGCAGCAAAAGGGGCCCTTTCTGGCCCTCTCGAAAGGGATCTCAGCCTTGTTCCCTCGGACGCTTTCCAACTCTGCGTCTAAGGTTACACGCTTTTTGGCAAGCCTCGTGGGATGGACAGGACGGCAATAAATTACGAGCTATTAAAGGCACTGTTGAGGAATGGCACTCGGCGTGTCGCCGCAGTCGCCGTGAGGAGGTGGTGTTGACCCGTTTGCGCATTGGTCACACTCTACTTACTCACTGTTTCCTTTTGCGGGGGGTTGACCCTCCTGAATGTTATTGGTGTCGGCGGCCACTTACGGTCCGGCACTTCCTTGTTGATTGTTGCCATCTTGATGGATTTCGTCGTCGTGTCCATCTTCCGCATGACATTGTGCGTCAATTGGGCGATAAGTCTGTCCTCCTGTCCGGTGTTTTTCAATTTTTGCAGGAGGTACAGATGTATGACAAGATTTAGGTTAGGGGTTTGAATAATATCTCTGTAATGTGTGGTGCAGTGGCAACCCGGACCACTGCACTGTGACTGAGGTTGGCGCTAATGACCAAGCTGTCGACGCGCCATTAAGCCTCATTCCCCCCCCCCTCCCTTACCCAATCTCGGGAATAGACCAATCACAGTGATGCGTGAGTTGGGGCAGCGACCCTAAGTGATGAAATAAAAGCCGAGAGGATTAGCGCTACTCTGTTTGGTGGAAGTGACCCCACATTGTTGGAGCCAACGCAAATGATAAACGAACCGGACCTGTCACTACTATTTAAAAGTTCGGGTAATCTTGCGGATAGGTGTTTGGGAGTTTACGTGTCAACTACCTCTCATGTTTCGGACATTTGAGTCCCCCAATGATTGTTGTGCGTTCAGTCCGAGGCTGTTGTGGTGTCGCACCGTTCAAGTTTATGGTGGTACTTCTGTCTGTCTCTTTTCTTGGTAGGATCCACGTGATCAGTGCTAGAGGTACAGGTTAAGGGTAATACTACGCCCATTTAAGGTTGAAGTGGTAATATAGTAGTCAAACGCAAGGAATTTCAAACAAATACACTCAATTCTAACCGCATGAGTCTCCACAGCTTTATATTTGATCACTTTGCAAACTTGGACTAAGTAATTCGAACTGAAGAGTAAGTCACAATGTTGCACAATTTGACCCTTGTTTAATTCAAAATTCAAAATTCAAAATTCCTCTTTTGGGAAGACTCTACAATAGTAAATAAGTCGGCAATGATTGTATAAATGATTTGTAGTGCACTATCTTCATTACTTCTCATGTTTCACTAATGAGACGAAAACGGATTCCGTGGAACACTCTCTCTACTGTCAGTTATTACCCCCACGAAAATTCAGTCAGTTGATAATAGCACTTTCTTATTACTAACAAATAGTTTTAATGATTAAGTTGCATGTATAGTTTATAATATGGTGATAATCTTAAATGTTAGTTCTACCTTAAATTTGACACGGCAATCAAAATTTCCATCGAAGTCCGACTCCAGTTAATCCTGCAAACCACTAGGTGCAACTTAATGTTAATGGTTCTATGTTGATCGATACTTAAATCGGACCAAAACTCGCAATTGGCAAACTTGGAGTTTTCTGGACACTGGTTGAAAGTGATGATAAGCTCCCCCACTTATAAAACAGAAGCTTTACCTGCAGAACAACATTTTATGGACCAAACAATTCAAAGAAACAGGAAGGGTCATGGTTGACCATTAGCACCTGCCCAAGGAAAAGTTAAAGAACAAATTAAAAATCACGTGAGGGGGAAAAACATAAAACACTAAAGTAAATCGAGCTAAGTCCACCTGACATACCTTGCTAACTCACAGTTTACGAGTCTGGATTTAAAACTTGCTAATGACGGAGAAGTCACCACATCTGTGGGTAGTTCATTCCACACTTTAACAACGCGAGATGTTAATGATGGCCACGTCCGAGTTTTCGCACCATCAGATTGACAGTCTTCTTCATTATCTCGTTTTTACATATCGATTTGGACATGAATAACCTGAACAGTTAATCCTCTCCCCTACGACGGGTTCCAATATCTGATGCAGGAGGAGTTTCACACCTTAGACGTGGACACCGAAACCAATAATGCAGACATAGGTTATATATTCAAAGTGGATCTCGAGTATCCCCCGAGAGTTGCATGATGCTCCCCTAATCCCCAAGAAGCTGAACTAAGATTACCAGTGTTGGACACGAACTGAACACGGTTCGTGTTAGTAAGCCCCTCTTCTTGCCGTTCAATGACAAACTATTCATATAGGACGATGGTGAAAACAGACTCACTATCGGTCACCACCGCACGGGTAGTTGAGAGGTATGCGACGACTACTTTGATTCGGAGGTGAACGTGATGAGTGAGAAAAGGCTAGCATCGCTATCGAAGCGTTAAAATTGAGAAAAGTTGATTGAGAGAAGAAACCCAACGAATAGGCAATAGCTGTCCGTAGACCCAATCTGTTGTAAAATCGCCAGCGAAGGATGAAGGAGAGAAATGCAGGAATGAGACAGTCAGAAAAAGAAAAATGGGCCTTATTACAGCTGGAGCTGAAGAAAGCGATGTAAGAGACAAAAGCAGGTACAATAAGCAAACTTCATGTTAAAGAAACAGAAGAGCAACGAGAAGAAAGGTTATGAAAAAAAAGTTGCATATGGACCGAAAATTTAAGTACTACATGCGAGCTCTTAGCCGAAATATAAGATTAGTAAAAAAACACTTAGCATAATAGCACAAGTCCCGACAGCACTCGAATAAACCTTGGCGTCATTGGAGACGTCACTTCCGGTTCTCAAGTAAACCCTATCATCGTCCCCATGCGTCTCGAAGGTACTAAAGCAAACCTTGACGTGTCATTGTCATTTTCGGTCCTCAAGTAAACCCTAGAACTGTCCCTGTGTATCTGACGGTGCTCAAATAAATCTTAACGTCACTTCCAGTTGCTTCGTTACACCTTGACATTACTCCACAAAACGTACCATGCCGTCACATAGGAAAACCTTGACGTCACCCAAGAAAACGTTGCAAACCTTGACGTCACTTCCAGTCGATTCAGTAAACCTTAACAGCATTCATTCCCGAAAACATTGACGCCACTCAAGAAAATCTCACATTACTCCAGGAAACCTTGATATCACCCAAGAAATCGCCCTCATATGCTCAGGAAACCTTGACGTCAGCCATGAAAACCTGAGGGGAGGGGTGGTGGTTTACTGCAGAGGACAATTGGAGGAGGGAGTGGGTAGGTGGCCGATCATATCACATTTTCCCTCTACTTTCTTTCACTTTTTGATATTATCAAGGAAGAAAAACAATAACTGTTCCCTGGAATTGGAGTTCAAATTATAGTTCGTTTCGTTCGAGTGGTATCTAATCCGTTTTTCATTTCTGTTCAGTTAATAATTATAGTACACGAGTTTCAATGTTCAGATTTAATTTCAAGTACCTCTACGTTGTTTACAGCTATATACATAATTTACTTTAAAGTGGCAACAAGCAAATGGTCAGCCTGTAACCTTTGGGTTTGCTGTTCGGTTGCATGTTGGGTCTTTGATTATCAGTACCATCCAAAACTACAATCAGAATGCAGCAGATTCAACTGAACGATTCTAAAGTGTATGCTGGACTGTCAGTGCTACTAGCAGAATTATGGAGGCAATTAGACTCAACGGCCAGCAAAGGTGATGGATTTCTTGGGGAGCCTAATTCGCCAAGCCTTAGAATATGTTCAACTGCTATTTTTGAAGTTGGAAGTAGTGCTGTATCCTCATTTGTATCCTCATCCCATAGGAGAATGATTTTCCTAACACCTTCATAGCTGGGCCAGAAAAACAAAGGAACCGATGGTGTTGAGTGTGATTTGGGATGGGTTACCCTCCTTTTTGGCCATACCCAGAACTTTCAAAACATGCATTAGTGACATCAAGCCTTGAGCCAGCAGTTCAACTTGTGCTGATTTGATTGGAGGTTTTAGAAGGTAGTGTTTGATCGTGTCTTTAGTGGGCTGGCTAGCTAGCCTTTTCTGCTCTAACGTTCTCTGACAATCTACGTTACGCACGTATCACATGACTGAACTTGCGCACTAAAGCCCTAACCAGACTGGCTGCTCGCGGCTGCACGCCGACGTAGTATGGTGTAAAAAAGACTTCAATATTCGTTCTTAACGCAACACCAACCACAAGATTGCTGCAATGTTGACCTTGTAGGCACGTAGTTACGCATAGCTTCGCACGAAATTTCCTTCTGTCTGGAGAGGCCTTAAGACGACCAAACAGCCGCTGTCCTCGTTCGTTAGTGGCTAACTTAAGGTAACGTCACTGAAAAGAGTTCTGGCGCATGGCATAGGTTGCTATGCCATCTTCCGGGAAATTCGCTACTTTTTTGTTCCTAAAAAAAAAAAAGAAGTGTGCTGACTGACTGCCATGATAGGCAGGAAGCATGCTGTTCTCATTTTTACTTCTTCATTCTATTATATGCAATGAGGTTTACGTGGTTGAACATGACTGTGTGACTTTTCGAGGCAGAATGAGGATTGAAGGAAATTTTTCCTTGGGTGTCTTCTTGTTGAATGCTGTCCCTCGCCTCCCCGATTCGGGCAAGGAGATTAAGAAACCCACCTATATGAATAGGAAACTACTCTCACTGCAACACAATGCCTGGTCACAATCCCATTCTCTGCATCTTTGGCCGCTGATTAAGTGTTGCCCTTCTTGAAAGTTAGTAGTGTCTACTGTTTACTGGGCATATTCATCGTTTTGATCGGACATGCATAAAATGTTATATGGTCTGTGCATGCTTGGGATTGTGCACTCTGCTCAATTTTTTTGCATAAAAGGAGGCAGAGGTCCTTCCGGGAAAACGCAAATTGGAAGTAGGGTTGACCTTATTTATGGGCCTCTCGTGGTGTTTACATTCCCTTGTACCAATAATATCTTTAACACTGTGTACTTCATGATTGCTTCAGAAATACCCGTTGAGTGGCAAGCTATAAGCTACATCTTTTTTTTTTGCTATTTTTGTATTTGTCCAGGGGATTTTCACCTGCAGTTGCTGCACAGTTACGTTTCATTTTTCCACAGAACTTTTCAGTGCTTGGCGACTAACTTTCGGTGATTGCATCTGAATTTTTCTCGAGAGTCTAAGTTGGTTTTCAGTGCCCCCCCCCCCTCACCATCGTACACTATTCACACGACTACTCCAATATCCTCATGCTCCAACAACATTGGAATGGCCGGTATTAATGTTGGGAGTAGTGCTTCCCCCTCACTTGAAATTCCATGGGAGGATGATTAAGACAACACTTTCTTAATTGAGACAGGAACAGACAAGCCGATCGTGTTGAGTGTGATTTGGGATGTTTATTACGCTCCTTTTCGGTCATTCCCAGGCCTCACATCAACAGCCTCCAGTTCTGTTGTACCAATAATTTGCACCCATAGGCAGCAGCAGGAATGCAATCCCTGCTTCACAATGGGACAATAGCTTGGTGGTAGACCCCACTATGCCCGTCGTTTCAGATCAATATTTTTTGCGCTCAAGAAGACAGGAGCCTCTGCCTAGTCATAAACTAAGTTAAATGGATGTCCTGGCTTTCATTCGGGATTCCATCGTCTTTGGGGGAATCTATGGGTTCGACAAATGAATGATGCCTACTGCACCCAGGCACAGACGTCAGCCACCTCCTTTGATTCGTGTTCAGTGAAAGAGTGTTCCATTTTCTGGCTCTTTTTGTTTAAATTGGGTACCGCACCATACCAGAATTTTTCACATTCATGGTGTAAGTGATTTTTAGTGTATTTGTTTATCAAGGCCATTCCTCGTCCACGGGCGTTTCGATGACTCCTGTTTGGTCACAGCCTCTGTCATCACTTCAACTTGTTCACAGTTTGGGTCTAGAGGTTAAAATATTTACGGCCAGACTGGTTCCGTCCTGATCTTTTATCCTTTCTCAGAGAAGACTTTGATATAATATGTTTCCTAGCCACAGTTCTTAAGAATAGATTCCACTGACACAAAGCAAAATTAATCTGCTTCACCTTTTGCAGGTGTCAGTTCGTTGTCACTCTTTCCATTCTTCAGTCTTCTGCATTTTGTGGCCCTAATGCTCGCAGTTTCCAGTTATTTTGCAACCCACCTACACATTTTTTTCCATTGGGTAATCGAACACCTAAATAAAATGCAGAGGTTAAAAAGACCTACTTACCTGTTTTCGTCGGCAGTCAGATCGAATATTTTTGACCATCTATATATGGCAGTAAAGTACTACATGAGAAGAATATCAACGTATCTTCGTCTTGTGACTGAAAGTGTTTCCATACATTACTCCATGCGCCAATACATTACTGATTTGGTGGCAGATTGTTTGGTTGCTGTTCTGAAGAAATTCGTTGCCATGAAAGTAATGCGCACTATTCGCATGCTGACATGAAAGGAAGAGAGAGAAAAATGGCGTCTGTGTACATAGAATTACTTCCGACAGAATCCAAACTGGAATAAAAAGGGGTTGAAAGAATAAGGAAAAAATAAAATAAACGATCACATCTTCATTTATGGGTGAACCAGTTTTGAGCGTACTAATCGATTAATGTAAAGGCTTCTGGATAACCCTAAAATCGCTACGAACACTAGCAATGTTATGATACCTATGGGCTTCTGAAAAAATTGCCTTTTCTTTTGTTATTGCAAACTGAATTGGGATGCGACACATGCGTCTGTGACTAAATCTATTGCACCACGATCTCCCTCGTTCGGATTTGCTTTGGTGGGCTCGAACAGGATCCGGTCAACCAGATGCAGGTGTGCTAATCGTGGCTACTTTTCTGGTCAACTTTTTACTCAAGAATGCTTTTAAAGCTTGCTGCAAGTATGTGTCCACGACCATTTGGTGTCAGGAATCTGGTCCAACATGGAGCTAACTATATCTAAATCACCTCGAGGTTCGCTCAAGGATGTTTTATAAGTCTAAGACTACAATTAAGACCTTTAATTCATCCGCGCACTTGCTTATTTTGTGATACCAACACGCTCTTTTTTTTCTCACTGGCAAAGAACAGACTACATAATGCTATCTCTCCGTCCTTGTACCGACACGTACTACTTTCTTTTCTTATCGGTATTTATGAATTAGGACTTTCTTCTTATTTATTTTCTGTCGTCTGGAGTCTTCGACTTGTGCCGAGACAGTCATCTACAAAGTGATGTACAAAGCGTAAATAGCGCAAAGCTTTCATCGCTCTCTTTATCTGTCAAGAAGTTGACGATACGGTGATAAAAAAAACAGATGAATAGGAGAGTTTCCTATATAATAGCACACACTGTTTGCACCATCGCCGCTCGAAATTTTCTAAACAAGAAACAGCCGAACTTGGAAGGACAATCAACAGCCCAGAATTAATAAAGAACCAATAAAATGATTGAATAAATAAATTTTTACCATGACTCTGTTATAATGAGTGCCTCTCTGCCCAACGTTCTAACTGCTGCCCGCTTATCCTCAAGTTGTACATATTACTATTTCCACAACTTGACTGACCAGGTGTTGTAGTCAACCAAGAAGCGTCACTACAATTCTACTGAATTTATCATAACAACATTAAATCATAAATACAATCATAATTGGCAGAGAAATAAAGAAACGAGGCTGAATACAGGGAATTCTACATACTTTGGTGTTTTGGTTTTCCTGTTTATGACATAAATTACAATTTTGCTAGATTTTTGCTCCTGATTTCGTAAGAAGAGATCGCTTGTACCATTTACGAAATTTAAGCTGTACCTTGGTCCCTACATCAAAGATTTGTGAGACAGGCCCTATTATTGATAGGGATAGACCAGCTCGGATATTAGTGTAGCCGCTTCAGGTCTGGAGACTGCTGTGCGCGACATGCATAACGCTACCATAACTGCCCCAGTTTTAGATACTATGTGTGAAAAGTGAACAATTCGACGACTGTGCAATCCAGATTTCCATGTATTGACACAAGTATAGTAATGCTACAAAATAGAATTTAATCATACCCACACCAATTGTCAATTTGCCGTGGCCATCCACGTAGCGCCATTAATCCATGCTTTGAATACACTCTGTCTGGAACCACATTGGATGGAATCTCTTCTGTGCGTGATCTGGGAGTGTGGTTTGCGACCTAAAATCCACAACCCACTGTTGTAAGATTTCTGCTTCAGCCTATCGTAGATTAGCTATTGCCCGGAAACAGCTAGCCGGGGAGAGAAGTTAGACTGACCAAGATACGTTAGGTTTGGGTTTGGGTTACAAACTAGGCAGCCTTCTACATTGGTTGCCCTACGAGGTGTAGCTGTTAACTTGCTAACTAATATGGCAAGGCTACGTTATCCTCGGTCCTTAAATCTGCTTAAAAGTAGGGCGGAATTAGGTTTGCTGGGACCGTAACCATACTTTACCCCGTTTGAAGAATCATGAAACAAATGAATGCTGTAAAGAAACAAGGCAACTCAACAGATTAGACTTCACATGACACACTTAATAGTTAATGGAGCATCCTGCAACTTACAACTTGGACTAAGTCCAAATACACCAGAAAAACCTACAAGGCAAAGAAATTAGTCCTCAAGTAGTCCTAAGTTCCCATAGAACCCCATGACGGAAGGAAGGAAGGAAGCGAGAAGGTATTGCTGGGTCAATCCCAGTCGGTGAAGTGAAGTTTATTTCTTCATAAATTTACCACCACAGGTTCAACAATATAACAAGTTTGCACTCACGTGAGCATGCAGAAAAACATCAATGATGCCCTCTAAAAGGACTGAATTTACTAAACTATTTACATACTTAAGGCCTATTGATACATCACTAACACATCAGCTAAGTCAACCTGAGATATCAAAACCCTCTTAACAAGGCCGTCTGAGATATCGCGTGGCTTATTTATACAGATCAATCCTTAAGTTTCCATAGCAACGAGTGTAGCCATCGAAAATAGAATACGCGGTTTTACTGAAGACGATGCCTTTCTAAAAATCCAGGTAAACCCATTTAATTTTGCTTATTTTATGCATTTATTCAACACATTCCTATTGCAATTGCAGCTAACTGAAATTGCTAACTACGTAGCACCTTTTCCCCCCAAATTACGCATTTAACAAACTCTGTAACAAGCATCAACCAAAATACGTATTTAATCTTATTTCGCTAATTCACCATTAAACATCGTTACGTAGACAAACTATAATTAAACGGCAGAAAGTTATCCTACTATTTTGCAGGTTGCTAACCTAAACTTCGCGACATATCTAAATTCGCGACAGCTATGGTACGGCGTTGCTTTACTTCTGCCTGTGTAAAGACTAAGATTTGGGCCTATAACGTGTTTGTTCGCCCTGTCTTGGAATTTGCTAGCCCAGTCTAGTCACCAAATCTTCTGCAGGATATTGACCGGCTCAAAGCTGTTCAACGCTGTTTTACTCGTAACCTTAATGGATATCGAAATTGCACTGCTAACACAAGGCTATCCTTGGCCCATCTTGAACCCCCGGAACTGCGAAGGCTCAAAGCGGACCTTGTTTTGACATTCAAAATCTTGCATGGACTGCTCTCAGTTTATGTGCCATTTTTCTCATTTGCAAATTGTAACACTACATGGGGCCACTCACTTAAACTTAGCAAACCCGTTTCGCGCACAGATTGTAGGAAATTCTTCTTTGCGTCACGTGCGTCACGTGTTCTTTGCGTCGGAGCTTGGAACTCCCTTCCCGAAGTTGTTGTCATTGCACCCTCCGTGAGCGTGTTTAAACGCCGTTTGGAAGAATATTCACTTGCTAGGTTTCTCAAACGATATTACCATCCCTGACAATTCTCTCTTTTTTACATGGAACGGATTTAGTGGCTAACGCCCTTCCGTCATCCTGACCATTACCGGTCAAAGTTATATTTATTTATATTTATTTATTAATGTTGGCCATATGTCTAAAATTTTATTTTGAAATATCATGCCTCACATCTCCATCATCGGTAACGTTTTGTTTTTATTATTTTTTTCTGTCATTGAGGTTATGTTGTTCTTCTACTCCTCTTACATCCAACTTAACTTCAGTTAGCATAATTCACTGATTAACCCCTTCCTCTCTAGACTTAGGGGAGTACTTTTTAATAGTCGCCTGTGTAGTCGGTAGCATGATTCAATCTGGATCATGATAACACTTTTGGGTCGTAAGCCAATTCTCTAACAAGTCGGCTGTGCATGCTTGCTTCACTCAGGTTCCCGGGAAACCCTAATGAATTTGGCTTTTGGTTGCTGGACTATTTTGTCTTCTTGTTTAGGTACATGTCATGGTTTGGAAGGGGTTAATGTCCGATCAAATAAACGTCAATTTTACTCCCAGTACAACCTGATTTATTTTTCACAGATCAGTCCGTGTGGTCAGAGAAATACCAAAAATACCATTCTACCAAATTTTCATCGAGTTAAAAAAAAAGGTTTCGCATTACTACACGAGTTAAACTTACTGACCGAAAATGTTTTCAGTGAAACATTACAAAAGTCATTACTTTACACAAGTCTTTTTTCTTTGAAGCTTATTGACTTGAGTGCTTATTACACAATTCTGCCGGCTAGTGTTGTGCTGTGAGGATGCTACAACACCGTGTTTATCTGGAAATGACTGCCTTCACACTAACGAATGGAAAAATGTAATGCGGCATGGCTGCATCAACAGGTTCGTTGGACAAAAATTGCAGCATATTTTGATTCAATGTGATTTTCAGTTCTCGGTCGTATTTACGACCCATGTAACCAGCAAATTCTCGTCAGAATATAGATTGTAACCCTTATTTGTAGAAATTGAAGGGCCAGCTTACAGTTCATGCAAAGGTTTCAGAAAGGAGTGTTAAAAGCGTAGGTCGTCGCCCTAAATCTCAGCTTGACGTGAACGTCCTTCTTTTTATCAACTTGGAGATAACAAGGTCGAAGTAAGTCAAATGCCAAAGAAGCCGAGCAATCAATTGGAAGGCTCATCTCTAAGTTGGGACACCGTGCATTCAGCCGCATTACAACCTCCTATGTCTACACCCGCCGCCTCTTTAATATCTCCAAGATGGCGTGAAAGACCGACAACTCCACTTCATGCACGCATTACATTTATTTAATTGCTTGTATTTCGATCATAGTACATGGAACTCGTATTTAGAACGAAGAAAAATATACGTTAAGTCTTTCTGTGTTTAAATACAGATGAATACTGACACGGAGTGTGGTGCGGCAAATAAACGTCCCTCCAGTGGCGATTTGTAAGTGTGTGTTTATATGTATATATGCACGCGTTAAATACTGCCTATCGACGTTTCCTTTAATAACAGGCCGTGTCAGTATGGCTCAGTGGTAGGACCTCGGCCTTTGGTCCGAAAGGTCCTGGGTTTGATTCCCCGCTCAGGCAGTCTGACATATAAGTCTAAAAGGCAACGTAAATAGGTTTGCAGGTGTATTTATTTGACTCTTGAGCCGTCGGCTTTCCGTTCTGTAAATCCTTCTGTGTTTAGTAGAAGACACAGGCATCTGAGTCTTGACGGTGGCGCCTATGCTCTTAACGACTAGCACACAGCAGGAGAAAATATACGTTTTCTTGCATTCACTGAAAACGATCCCTATGTAATATGATCAAATCGAAGTATGTGTTGCTCATTTAAAGTATTGCACGCAAGAAGCTTTTGTATGACCCTTACGCTACCTTCGATTTTTTTTCTTGCGCTTATGTGAAACAAAAATATTTCTGGTTAATACGAGTTTAGTACTCATTTTGACTTCTTGGAGGAAGGAACGAATTTCCTCCAAGAAGTAAATATTTACAGTTACACGTTTGACACAGAGAGCATGATCTGTGCTGAATTAGTTTTTTTTGTTGTCATTATTAAAATGAAAAGATGATATGTTGGTGTGAAACATTGGTTTCGGCAATCTCTTCATCCTTTTGCATTATTCAATATATTGTGTAACACAGTGATGGGCACAAGTCAATTCCGGACTTGGAATTAATTGACTCAGTTCCACTTTTGTGGACTTAGTGGAATTGATTCCACGTTAAACAATTACAAGTTATGAATTCATGGAATTGACTTTATTAATCTTCAGTTCTGCTTGACTTGATTTGGACTTGACTTGGGTATTTGCTGAAATTATAAAATGACTTGGTAGGAATTGGCTTGATGACCATCAATTCACCCCATGTTGTGCTTAGGTTGACTTGACTTGCCAAGACGTCCATTGGAATGGCATTGCCTAGATTTGATTTGATTTTTATTTGACTTAAAATTCCTTGTTTTGTCCTGATTTGATTCAACCTGAAATTCAGGCCAATTCCACAAAATCCAAACCTATTTATCTAATTTCAGTCCCAAAATTCACCAAAATGATCTAAATTTTCGACAATACCTTAAATTTTCTCAGAACTTATTTGAAATTACGCTGGACTTAGGCGGAATTGGGTGGAATTGAACGGAATTGGTCAAAATATTTTCTGAATCAAAAAGGGGAATTGACTGGAATTAATAGTGGATCAACATCAAGTCACTGAATTGGAATTGATTTGTCAGATGAGAAACGAAAATTAATCGATTGGAAATAAGGCAATGATATGAATTGCAGTAAACCATGGCAGTGACTTGGTTGGAATTGATTTAGATTCATGGAATTGAATTGGAATTCATTTGGAATTGAATTTGTTACCAACGGTATGCAGATAGAAATAGATTTGATTTGACTTGCTGCTCATTTGGTGTCTAGGTAATGGACTCAAATTCATTAAAATGGAATTGTGTCCATCCCTGGTGCAACATCACGATATTTTTTTTTATAATTATGAAAACTGAGTTGACCTTGACATGTAGTATTTACTAGAGTGTTTCATTCAACTCTTCACCCACTCTTTTTTCCGTTTGCTTACGTCTCGTCTTCCAATTAGGTGGGAAATAAATGTCCTGATCCAAGATTGATAAGTCATTAGTTCTTCAATCGAAAGTGTCGGACGAGAAAAGCGCGGCGAGACTAGAGCGCCAATCGCCTTCTTAGAAGTCAGCTGATCGGCACCTTTGTTGTTAAAAAGCAGCTGATATCATTATTGATATATCAGCTGGAAGGTTATACCAAACCACATGCTGTTACTACGACAAATAAAGTTTCATTGATGACATCCGCCTAATGTCAAGTGCGGATCTACAGTTCACAACAAAGTCATCTTTGTCTTATATAATTATTTCGTTCCTCTCTACTGTAACATCATTTTTGAAATCAGTGCTGGTTCATGATCAAAAATCAGTGTTACCAGCTTATGAAAGTATCACAAGCCCAATAGATTTGCAACTTATTTTGGTTAAGTTTGTAGGTTTCGATACATTCTCGTAGTATTCGAGGTTTTCTAAATCCGTACAAACTGATTTGACTTTCGCAGATTATTTTGCAAAATTTCAGTACAGTTTTTGAGGTTTTCAACACGCACTAGCGAAATACTTTATTGGGCAGCATAAAATGAAAATGATTGTCGAAAATATGAACAAAAAAAATAAAATAAATAAATAAAATCGTTACGATAATGTTTAAAAAGCTAACTGAACATTCTGGCTGCACTGTTGTGAAGGGCTTCACTACAATGCAGTCAACATGTTCAGAGTTAGGTTTTAAACATCAGCTTAACTATTTTTCTTTGTTGGTCATATTATCTCTTTGCATCCAACTTTCTAATTTACTTTTTTGCCGTATCGTATCTCGTTTGGAAGATATCACGAGGATGACCTTGAAATATCAATTCAAGGTCAATTCTTTTTTCTCGTGTAAACGTCCCCATCACACCCATCATTGCATTTCTATCATTATAATTCTCTCATTAGCCATTCACAGGATATCGGGTCATAACACTTTAGTTGCCTCACCCTGTATATATATGTACGTAGATTATTATTTAATATTTGGCTGACGACAAATAAATAGTTATAAGTAGAATTGAATAAATTTGTTTGACTCATATTTTCCAATTATAATCAATAATCAATTATCAGTTTTAGATATTTAGTCGATTTTACGGTTTAAAAAAAATAAGAGTGTATATTTCTTATTCTGATGTAACCCAATGAAGCGTTCCTGATTTTTTCTCTATCCATATTGATGTCCATGTATACGGTTTTGTTTTCACTTATGTAAACTTGATTATTTCAGCACCATATTTTATAATTTATTTATAGTACTTTCATAATTATAACCAATACTTAATAAGCAAATATAATCCACAAATAATATTAAATCACAATTTTTGAAACGCACTTCCTATTTTTAAGTAATTTTTGATATGTTATTAATCGTTGTACTTAATGCATACATTTGAATTTTCTCTAATAATATTTCTCTTTCTAGTGAATCAAAGGTTTTCTGCAGATCAATGAAAATTGGGCTTACGTGTTAGTTTTTATTTAATGCTTTGGCAGCAATGTCATTCATAGTTTTGAATGCACCCATGGAGCCCTTACTATTTTGAAATCCAAATTGCTGTTTTGATATGCCTTTCACTTTTAAAAGGAATTTTATAATTTTTTAGCAATAATTTTATAATTTATAATTTATAATTTTATTTACTGCAGGAAAAATTGAAGTTGGTCTATAATTGTCACAGATGGTCCTTTTCCTTTTTGGAGATCGGTCTAATTAAATAAAAAATTTACGTTTTATATTTATTATTTGTATTAAATATTTTAAAATTTTATCGCAATGATTTTCTGCCGTATCGTTGATTTAAGTTCGTAAATCAATAAATTTTGGTAGCTGTGGGGTTTTTGATTCTCAAGAGTAATTGGACATCAAACATTCAGGGAAATTAAACAAGACGGAAAGCCAACTGGGCTCGAGAAGGGTTAAATAAATTCGGATGCAAACCCATTTACGTTGCTTTTTAGACTTAAATGTCAGAACTACCACGGCAGTATGACTTCGGCTTTTAGCTTCAAAGGGTGGTAGGTTCAATTTCCCGTTCAATCCTAAGGGCAACGTATGTGGGTTTGCATCCGCATTTATTTAATTCAGAGAAATTAATCAGAGATTAATGTAGACGCATGAAACCCCACTTAAAAACATTCACGTCATATCTTTTCTTTCAGTTAATGACTGATGGACATATTTCATCAATACACCTTTCCTAACCATATGAGTCTTCTTATTATCACTATAATCGGCAGTCATTTAACTCACACGGGCTTGGCGCCGGCTGGGGGATGGGGGGGGGGGGGGTGAGACTACCGTGAACTCTTATTATTGTTGTTGGTGTGTATTACTGTTGGTGGGCGCCGCTCGTATTTTGTGCCATGCCTCTGGAATATTACTATGTGAATACCGTATCGCATCTCTTCCTCCGGTAATGGCTTTCTATACCAATTTTCCTTAAAGGCATTTGTAATGTTACATGTTCTGTATTGCTAAGCGATCCCATGCAGCAAAACGCTGTAATAAACTCCAGCCATAACTCTAGCAGGCATTCTTACTTCCCCACATTTCACAGTTACGTACCAAATGAGATGCTGCCTTTAAACTTAAACGAAGCCTTAATGATTTTTAAGTGGACAAACAAAATTCAGAGAGCTTGAACTACACCCCGTTGCAATGGATGTAATTGTGCTAATTATACGAATGAAATACACCGTTTGGTGCCCACAAATTGATTAGGAGTATAGGTAGTGAGCATTAGGTCGCCTTCGTAGAACGTTTGACTATTATTAGGCAGTCGCTGGTGCGTCAATCAGTTTGTAATTCCAAAGGTGGTTGGTTCAATTCCTCACTTTTTCTGTCTGACATTTGAATCCAAAGGGCAATAGAAGTACGGACGCATCCGGATTTATGTAGAATGAAAGCTGTCGTCCTTTACTTCAACTAAAATTTCAGTGATCTGTTCTTGTAAGAATATTTCTAAATGGCTTAGTCTTACTGATTAAGGGACAATATCGAGCCAGAATGTTAGCACTACTCTGAATTTTTGTCCATTTTAAGTAATTTCATTTAGATGTTGACTCATAACTCGTTTACATTTCTCATTGGGCAAGCTTCACGTTTTATATCACGAATTACCAATACCAAGAATTTATGTAAATGTAATTCCATCAAAGGATATTGGTCGCGTCCCAGCTCATTAATTTGTCAGTAATAAAACATCGCTTCTGTAATTGTAATCTCATGCTCTGGATTATACATTGATTCATGACTAAGCTCAATCACTGTGCCAAAATTTCGACCCCTTCGAAATTACTTGTTCGGTACGTTAAGAACTGTTGGTAAATTGATCAGGTTCCGTCTTGGCAGTTTGTTGCGTGAGTTCGGTCGTCTTTGGTCGCCTTGAGGAGGACGGGCCTGGAGATAAAGACCTCACACGCGCTGACAGGCGGGCTTTATCGTGTGGAATGCGCAGGGAGGGAGTTATTTAGCCTCAGGTGAAGGATTCAAACGGATTTACTTGGGGGAAACGGTCTTTTTTTTTTGTACTGTGCTCAAGTGAAATGGGAAATATAGTGCTTTTCGTGGGTGCTGGAACAAGGCAAATGCTTTGTCGGTTTTGTCTCTTGCATTGTTAAGGAAGAGCCACACACAGGATGAGATTACTTTTCACACCGAATGACTGGTTGCAGCATCTAGCACCGTCTACCATTATTTAGTTTTACGCAGCACTTGATTTCAACAAGCGATGGAATGCGCGAAGTAATTTCTTTTTACACAACAAATAGCCGCATGCTTCCTTAATTATTGAATGTAAAGTTGGTGCGTCCATGTGCACCAGGAAGCAAGCGGTCAAGGTTAACGATATCACTGCCACTAGGCGGCCATCTAGCAGTTCAAAATTTGCGTTTCAAAACGGTCGAAGTATAGAAAAAGGCACCCATGATGTCGCTAGCCTTAACTTTACTGCTTGCTTGTTGGTGCACGTGGGCGCATCAACTTTATACTCAATAATTAAAGGGATATACCTCCCAGCGCCATTTTTCTCGATCCTCCATATCAAGTACGGCCCCAAAGGTCTATTTACTTACCGTTAGTCTTTTCCTTGCTAAAAAAACGTTTTAAAAATGTGGCGTCTAGGAGATTTTCTGTTGAATATTGTTAACTATATTTAAGAACGACCCGTCACTAAATGATGCAATACGCACGTACAATAATCATGACGTTTCATCTCTGTGTGTACATCTACTAATTTTCTAATAATTACCATGAGATCTACAATCTAATAGACTAATACGGTAAAAATTAAAATTAATTATTCTAATAGATCGCCGAAGCAAAATTATAAGACACGAGTCTAGAAAATTATAAATTGTGAATTTAAAATACAAGAATCATTGCGGTTTTTTACGACACGATCAATGGGTTCACGGTGGCTGGACTATTAGGTGCAATGCCAATTGAGACAGTAGCTATGTTTTTCACTGCAAGGAACGAAGCTACCGTCTCAGTTGACCTTAGCTGTGGTAAATACGCGGATGTGATCGTCGCGTGGGTGTTGTGAGGCAGGCGGAAGGTTATAAGGCAGGCGGTATGTTGCTTTAACGAGGCACGCGGCTTGTTTGTTGTTTAAAAAAAACTTTATTTGTGTGTTCCTTCGCCTGTTGAAAATAAAGGCCAGACAGAACTAGATAGCGGGAAATGGCTATAGATGCTGCAGCTTGTCATGTGGTGGCAATCCCCTTTTAAGATGATCTTTCAAGGATAGCATCACAGACTGACAAACTAGAATTCTTGGATGCATTAATAGGACACAAACAGGGGCGTGGCGAAGGGCATTTGACTGATGGTAGGGGAAGGGGGAGGGGGCAGGCAGGTATTCTAAGGACACCAAAGTTCGCAGATGATGTCAAGCTCTATGCTACTGTTAGAAATATACATGACCACCAAAAATTATCTTCCTCACTTTTGGAACTTCAGCAATGGTCAACTCAATTGAACCTTCCAATATCTGGCTCTAAATGTAAAACCTATCACATTGGTTCAAAAAATGAAAAGAAAGCATATCTGCTTTTTAATATGGAACGTGACCATGTAACTGAAGTAATGGATCTGGGTGTTTGGTTCACATATGACCTTAAGAGCGGATCACATTGTGACCACGATGTGAAGATTGCGCGACAGAAAACAGCAATAATTAAACAGTGTTTCATCTCTGGTGACATTAAAACCCTTGTTTGGGCATTTAAATTATTTGTGAGACCAGTTTTGGAATACGCCAGCCCTGTCTGGTCACCCCACCTGGTAAAGCATATTAACCTCATTGAGTCCGTCCAATGTCTTTCACAAAATATCTGCCTGGGTTGAGAAATAAAACTTATCTAGAGAGTTTGAGGGTCCTTAATTGAGAGACACTCGAGACCAGGAGACTCAAATTAGACCTAAGCATGACCTATTCCATTCTTCATGGACTACCTAGTAGTCGATTTTTCTTGTTACGTGAAGGTAACCAAACACGTAGCCACAATTTCAGATTGGTAGTTAAACACATGAAGAGGGACTGTCGAAAATATTTTTTTCGCACCGTGTTGTGAAACCTTGGAACGCACTCCCGGCTGATGTCGCCGAAGCACTAACACTTGCTACTTTTAAGAATAAGTTGAAAGGTATTGATTTTAGTAAATACATGAAATATCTGTGTTAATACGACAATGGCCTAGGCCTGCTTTTTGTATATATATGTATATATATTTTAAATATTTTTTAATTAGTATAGTTATTATGCATTAAAAATTGTTAAGGCATGATGTCAGTGGATATCAACAATCCCTTCCTTGACCTATTGTGCTATATGCGCAATAAATGACTCATTCATTCATTCATTCAACTTAACAGCACCGTGGGGAGGGGGGGGGGAGGACAAGTAGGAAACACTGGGAGTGGTCAATTCCGTGAAAGCTGCTTTATTGTCTCATTTTCGGTACAGATGCGTAGCTATGGTTACTTTAACTAGGCCTCCCTTTAAATAATTATCGCTTGTGACGCGAGCAAGAAACCTCCTTTTGCACTATCAATAAACAATCGTAAAACCTTAATTTTTTCGATGACAAGCGTTGGTCAATTTTTGAAGATTTTTCTTTACAGTCAAATGTTTTTAATTTTTTTCGTCCTTGTATTGTTTTTTTAGATCCATACCTAATTTCTCGGCTAGCTGTTAAAGTGAGCTGAGTCAGTTGGATCACACTGATCAAACTGCCGTGTTATCAAACTGATCTGCTTTTTCTTGCATCGAGCTAAACCAAAAATAGAGTCGGGTGGTTTTATGGCCATTTTCTTTCACTGGTACCAATTTTCCTCTGTAGCAACTCTTCATATCTTTTCCCGGGAGTCAATATCAAAATCACTATTTCATCCCTTACAAAAAATACTTCAGTTTTTCCCATAAAAACTGCTTTTACTGCATAATTTTCTTTTAACTGCAGTTCTGTTATGGAACTGCAGTTTCTATGATTGTAGTCGGTGCTGCAGAGTAGAAAATAGGCTGACAATCCACCTTTAATACAAAACAGTTTGGTGACTTCGACATAATTCAATAAATTTGAAAAAAAAAATGTATTGGGTATTAGTACTTTTAACCAATTATAGTTGGGTTTCTTTCTTTCTTTTACGGTATGATGGCAGCAACCACAGGGGTTTCTCTTTGGTGTCAACGGTGGAAACTGGACGCACTCTTTTCAGTTTTATTTTCAGCTTTATCTTTCATGATCTGAAACTGTCATCAAAATTTTCACCAGTTTTCACAGTTATTTCCACAGTTTTATTTTATTAAAGCCTGGTTTTATTTTATTAAAGCCTGGTTAGGCAAGGTGCTCCAGCTGATATAATTGTGCTGTTGTTGGAAAACCTTTCAATCTGCGCGTTATTCTTATTTTTGTTTTGGAGGGAGGAGAATTTCAAGAACATTTTCTGAAACTTTCTGTGTTTTCTAAGTTCCTATTACGTCATTGTGTTTACATTGCAGATAATATTTTATTATTAATAAATAAATAAATTACGAAACGGAAAGCTTAACGGACTCGGTTAATATTAACTGCAGAAGACATACGCAAACCCATTTCCGTTGCTGGTTGATTGTCAAACTGTGAGCATGAAATTAACTCAAAACCTTTAAAATGACTGCGTATTAGAGTTTCGGGTTTCGATCTCAAATGTTTAGGGTTCAATTCCCCGCTCTGGGAGTCCATACCGTTTAACAACGGAAACGGGTTTGCATCATATCTGTAGAAAGTAAATAAATTATTACGTGTTTGTCGGTTACAAAGTTAATATGGTGGAAGATGCTCGGCGTGTTAAAACCCAACTCATATAAACCAGTTTTAAGCAAAAGATAAAAATACTTCTTTAAAAAAAGGTACGCCCAACATTAAAATTTAAATTTTCCAAGATGGTTGCAAGCAAAATACTTGTATGACATTAAGCTATAAGTTTTGTTGCCATCTTAACAACAAAGTTGAATATTTTTGAATCCACCAATTTTCATTTGCAACCACAGGGGGTCGTCACAAAATACGAATAGGCCGAGCCCATGTCTTTGCAACGGTAAGGTCAGGCAGTATCTGCCCCGGCCTTAGTCCTTACCAATGGTGACACTGGCCAACCCCAATTTCGAATATGTTTTGCCACAACGCGCCTTTTTTTCCGTTTTTTTTTTTTTTTAGCAAATCCAGACAGCAAGCACGTTGAAATCGTTATTTCTTTAAAATTTAAACGAATCCGCCCACACGCGGCTTTGCAACAGTTTGGAGTGGGAGGGCGGGAAATGCGGTTCTCTTGTGTGTCTGGCCTTGGCGGGAGATGGCGAGTAAGCAAAAAGCGGTGAGGGTCCAACAACGGGAAAAACTTCATGTCTGACTCATCAATTTTATAATACTTCTTTTTTTCATGACAGTAACTTCTCTCGTTTTTCATGTCGTGAAGACAATTAGTGTCTCCTTGTTTGAGTCTTTAGCATCGAAAGAATTCCACCCACTAGCTGAAGAAGTCGTTCCTTGAGAATATCAGTTTGGATATTGTTGCCAAGGCCGGATTTAGACCTTGGGGGGCCCGGGGCACTCGAACTCGTAAATCACCACAGCCAAAATAAATAAATAAAAAAAAAAATCCACCAAATTTACACAAGTTAAAAAATACACACAAATTGCTGAATTAACCCTTCGTTGAACTTTTGCATTTGTTTGTATTCCTTCACAATTGCCTACGACCACAAAAATCACACAGTAGAAATAATGTGGTACAATAAGGCACCTTTACACACTCAGGTTTTGTCGGAGTGGCGTGACCTAGACTCGAACTGACTTTCCCCAAGACACGTCCCAGACCACTGACGTAATGCCTTTACCGATTTCCCCACTTCTCCACGGGCATAACACACGACCAGTATTTTTATGATTATTATTATGATCACATATGCAACAGGAACAAGGAACAATTTCAACATGTGAAAAAAATTGTGAAAGTAATTGCGACTGCAAAAAAATTACAAAAGTTAACAATGTAAGGTACTTAGGAATTGAATTAGATAAACACTGGAAATTCTACATACATGTTGAAAGATTAGTTCGCAAATTAAGGAGAATTATACCAATACTGTATAATTTAAAAGATAAATTGAACAAAAAAATAAGAAAATGATTTTTGATGCACTTATTATGTCAAATATAAGTTATGGGCTTACAATTATGGAACAACTTCAAATAGTATTATAGAACAAGTACAAAAAATAACAAATAAAGCAATTAAAGTACTCTTCAAAGACAACAAAGCAAAACATAGTAATGAGATTTATCAGGATTTGGAAATAATGAATATTGAAACAACTTTAAACTGGAACATTATAAATAAAAATTATTTTAAAAATGAGTACAAAGTAAAATTAAACAGAAATATAAGACAGAATAAAAAAATGGCTACAGGAACCAAGATGGCGAAACTCGTATGGAAAAAGGAGCATGAGTTTTGTTATACCTACAAAATTTAACAAAATTCCAACTGAATTAAGACAAATACAAAATTACAATGAAATGCAACGTAAGATCAAAAAGTGGCTTTTAAAAATTCAATAAAATAAACAGTAAAAACGAAAGAATTGTATGAAGTAAATACTTTAAAAAAATTACATATGGCAAATAATTGAAATGTGATGAAATTATAGTATAGATTAATTAGCATTAAAAACATATTGAAATGTGTATAGATGTATTGCCTATTAATTGCTAGCACACACAAGTCTAGTAGGACTTCGTGCCGGTACTTGTAAATATACTTGTACTTGAATAAAGCATTATTATTATTATTATTAATATTAAAAAAAAAAAACAAAAAAAAAACATGGCTGCCCCCATGGATTTTATTGCTAATTGCTCCTCTTGAAGGTTGGATTTTCTGCTATTCCCAAAGGTCTGTAAATATCCGTGAAGTGATAATCTAACTCATGAACATTGTGTGACCAAGTTGAGCCCTGTTTGAAGACTGTGTGTTGAAAATTGACCTTGTAATTAAGACTGAATTTGAGGCAGATGTTGTTTACTTTTGTAAGCAGAGAATATGGCCAAAAAAGTTTTAACCCAGTTGCATTCCGGTGTATAACCCGGATTAAACCCAAGACTCAATCTAGTTCCAAAAGTTGACATTTTCGAACACACTTTTTTTTTTTTTTTACCTTACTTCTTGAATTGTGATGACTTATTGTGGCCAGTGCAAGCAAAAATTAAGCTCCCAAGGGGACTTTGTGACTTGCTTTGCTAGTTGTAATAATAGTTACCATTATGATGATTGTTCAGGAATCAAAGCCTCAACTTGGAATGGTAAATCTGGATCAGCAAAACAAACATGGAAATGTCTGAAATGTAGAGGAGGTAAAAAAGGTTCCACATCAGATCCTAAGGACGAAATACCACCAACAGAAGATAAAGATCATATAAATGAGGAAAAAGAAACAGATAAACTGGCCCATGAAAAAGCAACAGTCTCTAACCTACAAGATAATGATCTTAGAGCTGCTATTTTACAGACACAAGAAAATGTTCGAGAATTAATGTCCTTGAAACCAGAAATGGCAAAGGTTTTGGAATCAATAAACTTTATTAACGGAAAATATGAAGAAATGAAAGCAGAGAACATTATGTTGAAAGACAGGATGAAGAAATTAGAAGAC
>JAHWFP010050406.1:2366-12937 GCA_023313725.1 Lithobius niger | reverse complement strand
TATCTGCCAGAGCGCTGCTTTATCAAAGAATCCCTCCCTACCCCCCCCCCCTCCCCCCCTCGGGGGCTTTCGTTTTCCAGTTCATTTCTCGTCTCGCGCGCAGGTGGTAGGGCGCAAGCTCTGACCGGCAGAGAAAAGGAAAACGTCACTCATTTTAGATACGTCATTTTCAGCCCGGGTAGAAAGGCCAGGAATCGCAGTGATATATTTTTTAAAAATTAAAAAAGTCTGGCAATATCCGTCAGAAAGCAATGTGCGAGGGGTGATCGTCTAACTGGAAAAATTGCATAATTGAAAGAACGTATAGAGTGTAATACAGTATATAACAGAAAATCGTCCAACACGAAATTCGTATAATAAAAAATCATCCAACACGAAATTCGTGTAATGGAAAATCGTCTAATGTCCCTGCTCGCTGCGGCTAAACATCTAATTATGTGAAGGCAAACCAAGCAGTGCTACATAAAAATACAAACAACGTTTCGAAAATTATCAATTTTCGTCTTCAGGTTAGCAATAAAATTAAAGCATGGCAAAAGCCACTAAGTCAACCTATATTAAAAGCATAAAACAGACATTTAAAACGGATTAAAAACCACCAATTTCTCCCCTCAAAAGAGGCAAAAATGGCAGCCGAAAAGCAACGACCCACCTGCTCCGTTGGGATACCACGTCGCAAGGCAAGGTGTATGCAAATCGGGGTCACGTGTTTCAAAGGTGCGATGCATTCGTTATGTGGGTTTTGCAATATGCCTGGCAAAAGAGTCGAGTTTTAATATAGGTTGACTTAGTGGCTTTTGCCATGCTTTAATTTTATTGCTAACCTGAAGACGAAAATTGATAATTTTCGAAACGTTGTTTGTATTTTTATGTAGCACTGCTTGGTTTGCCTTCACATAATCTATTACCGTTTTTTTACTCCATTGCTAAACATCTAACATCAGAAACCGCAGGTATATTATTGCCCAGTTAGACGTTTATCCATTATACGAGTATCCACTATAGGATATTCCGTTTAGATGATTATGCATTATGCTGTATTCCGGTCAGATAATTTCCTAGTTTTTTTTTTAATTTGGCAGATATTAAATGGGACAATTATCCCATTACACGATTTTCCAGTTAGACTTTCGTCCGACACCCCAGAAGTAGCGGCTGTAGGAACGGTCCGAATTAGGGGGAAAAACATAGTAGAAAAAGTCACAGAATTAAAGTCACAGATGTTAGGTCACAGAAAAACAGTCACAAGAAAAAAATCACAAATTAACTATTTTAAGATTATATGTTTCGGCGATGAGGTACGCCATTTTAGCACAGTCCATTTGAACTACATCCAACATAATGCATGGACATGCATCTGGAATTTGTTGATTGTGCGTGATATTGCTAATTGTTCGTATGATCGAGCCCACGCTACGTCCGGCAGGAGTACCTCCATCAGTACGCAAACAGAACTGTGGGGGGGGGGGGGGGAGCGCGCTTCGCGCAGAAATGGTAAACATCCTAAAACTTCCCCAATCAGAAGTGTCCGAAACTGACTGCCCAGCTATTAAGATTTAATTTGCATGCATTTCAGAAACATCTGTTTAGGTAGTTGAGTAACCTAAACCGAGACAACGTAAAAACATATTCAGCATATTAGTTGAACGTTCTATTCTTTCTCTTGCTAATTTTAACGTTTTGTACCGTTTTTTTCATTTTTTTTTATTAGCACTTTATATTGTTTAGACTAATTTGCCTATTTTGTTTTCCTAATATTTCTTTGAGAATGGATTTGTGTAGCTTACTTTTATTCGATGTTATTTTTATCCCTATTTTCATTTATATGTTGCATAGTAGGCTAAGTACAGTACATGGCTACATTTTTTTCGTGTTTGATTTTGATGTATTACTGCAGAAAATTTTTTTTGTTTTTGCCGGCAACTTTCTTGCCACTTTTAGATGTTTTGTGGCTTCTTTGTCCTCTTTTTAATTGTTTGGCATAATTATTAAGCATTAGACATAATTTTGTGTTTTACTTTTCAAGTTTTCCTTTACAAATATATTTACATGTTTCACTTCTCTTCATATTACATGTTTTTTTTTTCAATTTGTTTTTATTTCATTTTGCTCAAAAGCCAGCGCATTTGTTTAAGTCTTTATGTTTCCCTTACACCACAAGCGAGCAACAGCTCTTGTGGGGTGCGGTCTGGTTTTTCAGTTTAGTTATTTAATTTGTGTTGCTGAAAAAAAAAATTACATACGTAACTTACTACACACGAAGAATGAAACTCCGGACAGGCGCACTCTGAACTGTGGGGGGTACGCGCTTCACGCCGGAATTATAAACACGCCGGAATTATAGCCTCCACAATCAGAGGTTTCTGAAACTCACTGCTGGAATATACAAAGGCCATGGGAATTATTCACAGTAAACAGCTTTTTGTGACGTTATTCCTGGGATTTTTTTACTACAAAAATTTGTGACTTTTTTATGACTTTTATTTTTGTGGCTGAAAATTTCAACAGCGCCCGGAGCCACGTAGTGCACGTAAAGTTTGATCTCCGTCTGATGGTCGGTTTGTAAGCAACCTCCTTGACACGTAAACATGCAGACGGAGTGTTTTCAAGCCAAGTAATAGACCTCCAATAGTTCTTCGGTAATGAATGTAGACTACTCCTGGACTAGTTATGTGAATAGTAGACCTCGCACACTGCCAGCCAAACCCTCATAAATTAAAATTAATTCCTATGGCCAAAATTGCCGCCATTTTGGACGCCATTTTTATTTTTATCATTCGGTATAAAATCAAGAGCCTACGTCGTATACTTCATAGAATACTCTTCCCAAAACCCATTCGAATCGCTTCATGATGCGTTTGGCTATAACTGACATAAACCGTTTTTGGAAGCCATTTTGGACGCCATTTTAAGCCGACCATTTTGGACGCCTTTTTAAGCTGTGGGTTTAAAATGAAAAGTAAAACAAATATAACTTTATTAATCACGATATAAGCTCACATGAGCATGTTATCGAGTCAGTTGTACAAATAAATACAAAATCCATATAATCCTAAAACTATCAGGATGAACACAAGTTATCCATACAAAACTGAAGTAGTTTAAACTCAATCTTAACACTTAATCTGAGTATAATATGCGGTGAATACTGCTGAAACAGTGAAGAAAAGAACATTTCACATTACAGTCAAACAGGAACAACAAGCATGAATCTTCACTTACGTTTTCAGCCGTTTTTCGAAAAACTGTCTTACCAAATTTCCTTCGAATCGTGCAATTTGACTGTAACTGCCGTAAACCGGTTTTAGAAGTCATTTGACTACCATTCCCGATAGTGTTTACTGGATACTGCATGTGAGCTAGGACCATTTATGGCACATTCACGATTTAAGGCGCAGCCATCTGTGATACGTCCGCTCTGAGATTATGGGATGGCAGCCGCCATGAAGACTAGTGAACATGGTGAACAAAATCCACTCGCAGCAACACAAAACAGTTGGTGAAACTTAAGTTCGAATATTAGGGAAAAACACGCACAGCTACCGTTAAATTGTGATACAGTTTGCAAAATTTATCGTAGCACAGCCAAAAGTTTGAACTAAGTTTTCAATAGCTGTTAGATTTTATAAATTGATGTCTGCATCGTTTTTTAAGATATACACAGCGTTTTCACACTTGTGGTATCCTGCCTGTAATATATGCTCTGTTTTCGTCGCACACCACAGGAATGATGACGAATTATAGATTTTGTATATCGCGAATCTCATTCACGCGAGAGCAGAGGCGAGAACGGTGGACACCATAAGCGCCGCCATGTTTTCTTCTGAATTTAAAATTGTTGTTTTAATCTGAAATTACAGTTATGCTCTTTACAGGGCGTTACAACAATTTCGCAAATAAACTAAATAAATAAATAAATAGATTGGGATCGGTCTCTCGCGGATATCCGTCACACGAGAACCGGAAGTTAGCTGGCGCCATGTTGGCGTTACCGGCGTCGGCCAAGCCCCGGAAGGAGTGCTGATTGCGAAGGTTTGTAATGCATTGTTTCTTGTACAGTTTCGGCCCCATGAGTTAACACGCTCTTCACTACAAATATTTTAAACATGTGCCCTCTAATAATTCCTAATTTTCCAACCTCAAAAAAAAGTTTTTTATTTGAGTAATCTGGATTAAACTGTAAAAATAAGAATGTTGTAAAGAGGTTGAATATAAACGGGACTCCGTTGTTGGTTGCAACGGGGATCTCCAACGTTGTGCAGGGAAGCCAACCTAATTTCAACTTCAAAGAACGAAAGGTCGCGGTTGGAGAATAAGAGTGAATGACGTCACGAATACGGGTAATGACGTCACAAATGCTGGTCGATTGGAAAAGCAGATGCGTTACTCCACAAAACGGGCAATTGTTGTGGATGTCAAGGCCTCAACACCCCCCCCCCCCCCCCACATAATTTTTATACATCTTCCCTACCTTCCACCATTCCGAAGTCTGGTGAAACTCTCTCTAGGCGGTGAAATTCGCACCTGTGCCCGCATATTCGGTGAAATTTGTAATCTCGGAATAAAATTATTTTGTGGTCACGAAGGGAGACTAGAAAGGTGTCAGTGACAGCGGGGGGGAAGTAACTCTTATAGAGCAGTGACACGACGTAGTATTATTGTATATAACTCTATGCTGGAGCCTTAATGGGTTAGCTGCAAGGGGCACTGCAGAGAGAAACAGAAGGGCGTCATACTGAAGCCGATGCTGTGAAGAGTGATTTTTTAGACCTAAACGCGCGATTTTTGTTGTGGAGAAAACAACGTTATTTTAAGCCTAAGAAATCCGCTCTTCCGTTGTTTTTCCCTCCATTTTTATGTAGTGCACCTTGTAGTTATGCCCTCCAAAACCCATACTGGTGCCAATCTGGTGCCAATATGGCGGCAAATGTCGCTGCTCTAAGGGATCGTAACGGGTCCTCACAAAGGGTTACCAGCACGAAAATAACGCTCACCGCTTGATCAAGGACCGAAGAAGCGTAGACAACATAGCGCATAGCATAAACCGGTCCACAACATAGCATAAGTTAGCATCATAGCATAAGCCGGTCCACAGTTGAGTACAAAGATACCGGCAAATAAACATTGCGCTGTCGCAAACTGCCAAAACAATTCGTGGTGTTTTTACAAACCGCGTATGGCAAATGTTAGCTGACACGATTTACCTTCTCGAAATTCACTCCCACTCGCTCTCCTTAGTGTTGTTTGCCGGCCATTTTTAAAGCTGCGTGATCGCAACGTACGGTGGCTCATTGGGACACACAACAACTTTTTTCTACACACAAAAAAAAAATTTATGAAACCGGAACAAGATGGCCAGTGGCGTAGGCGCAGTTTACCGTATATCGTCCTGGGTTGTATTGTGTTTTATCCGGTGTTTTGAACGCCGAAGTTTAGGTTTCATGAAAGTTTTGTGTGTCGCAAAAAAAAGTTGTTGTGTGTCCCAGCGATACACCGTAGTAACACCACACGTTTTTTCCCGTTTGCCCTCCAAACTCGTGTCCTTGTGAGTATAAGGCTTGCCGAGTGTTGCTTTTCATTGGAATATGTTCCTCCCGTAACAACGAAGTGAATGTATTGCTCCAAGCTAACAGACGTGAAACCTTACGAGCAAGTGAAAATACTTCTAATAATCAAGGCCGAAATACTGCGGGTGAAAATGTAATTCAAAACTATTTTCATGCGCTTGTAGGGTTTGCGTCTGGCAATGACGCCTTTCCAGTTTTGTAGCCTCAGTTGTCGCCGTCGGCTCAGCCACCAGTCGTTTTTTCTATCGAACAGTGTTTGTTACGTCACGCGCTTCTGAGCCAATCCAATTAAGAACACGTTTTGGACCTTCTTCATCTACGCTGCCGTTTTTCTTTCATCAATTTAAGGGCACGTTTACGCAATCACTCGCTTTTGCATTCTCGCAGCTAGAAGCTAGAAACCACCTCAAATTCCAACATGGCGCCGGTTTTATGTCTGCCACCTCGCAACGAAATAAGCAAATAACGTGAGTTCAGAAGCGTTTGGGAAAATTGTTTCGTCATGACGAATTCTTTATATTATTGGCACGGATTATAAGACTGCAATTATTTGCTCAAACGATGTCGGATTTAGCTAATCCATTTAGCGTTGTTACCATGACAATGTCACCTTTGCCATCGCGATTGAGTTCTAGCTGCAAAGGCGAGTCGCTGCATAAAAGCGCCCTGAAGCTTGCCGCTAGCAACACGCCAGTAACTTAAAGGCACGTCCGACCTGCCTTATAACAGCCACGCGCAGATCTCCATCTACGCATGTTACTATCGCGCAGTTTCACGAGACTCGGCGTAGGAATACAAGACCAACTGAGATAGTAGCTGCGTCCCCGTAGCGAAGAACGCAGCTACTTATGTCAGTTGGCTTTGGGAATAGTATACGAAACAGCATCAAGTTAAAGATTGTGTCGTCACAAACCGGAATGATTCTCGTATTTTCACATCACACTTTATAATTGTTTAGGCTAGTATCTTATAATTTTTCTCCGGCGATCTATTGGCATAAATAATTTGAATGTTTACCGCATTAGCCTTTTAAATTTTTGATCTCATGGTAATTATTAGCACACGATTAAAAATTAGTACGGTACATGCACACACAGAGATAAAACGTCATGGTTATTGCAAGCGTGCAAAAGGATCACATAATCGGAGGATAGTTCCCAATATACAACAAAAAATCTCCTAGACGCCACATTTAAAAACGGATTTTTAGCAAGGGATTGACTACGGTAAGTAAATAGACCTTTGCGGCCGTACTTGTTGTGGTGGATCGAAGAAAAATGGCGTTGGGAGGAATGTACCTTTAATACTTCTTACATTCAGTAAAATAAGATTTGGAGCCAGGAAGCGAATCCTCAGCTTCTTTCCTAGACGACCTTGTGGCAGGTGGTGGAATACGCTGCTTTTACCGTTGATGCATTTTACAAGCTCGCTGGATTATCTATTTAAATAACTTACCTTGTTTCATGCCGCTTGGCCTGCTGTGGCTGTTGCTGTTTGTTTACCACCATCAAACCCCCCCTTTCCTGAAAATGGTTGCTTCTTCCGTCCAAGGCCTTGACAGCACGAACAATGATTGTGGCTTTCTTGGCGAGACGGGCCTGGCAGCTAATGAGCAAAATAACAACCCGCATATGAAGCCATAATTAGCGAGTGTGTGGATTAATTATTTCATTAACACCAACCACGGAGGAGATTATGCCAGGCATCGCTCCTCCACCTCGCCAATATGGCCGCCAATTCACGGGGAAAGCCTGCGGATTTGCCCGCCAAAAGGAATAGCCTGGCAGGGATTAAGAAAAAGAAAGAGATCCTCCCCTCTTCTATCCCTTCCCTCACCCCTGCTCCTCCCCTCCTCACTCCCTACCTACTAAGTTCTCCTTGCCAGTTCGTGACCAACTTTTTAAGCGCCTCAGAACGCCGAGGCCAAGGTACTGCAAACCTCAACACGTAAGCGTACAAAGTTTTACTTAGGGTATCTGAATTCAATGTAATATAAATATATAATTATACACACACACACACATATATATAAATATATATACATAATTATATACACACACACACACATATATATTACCAAGAATTTATAGGGTTTGGGAGGTGAATTTGTAACTCTAAAATGTCCCTACTGAAACACGTTAGATCCGTTCCCATTAGTTCAGTCCGAGTTTTCTGAGGGCGCCACGTGTTCTATCTGGTAATTTTTGCTAATTTCTGGTAATTTTTCGGCCCAAATCTAAAGTAAACTAAATTACAACTAAACTAGGCTAAATAATAATTAAATATAAGCTAGTTTCGTTTAGTTTAGTTTAATTTTAGGCTAAAAACTGTGTAGAAATTCCCACATAAAACACGTGGTGCCCTCTATAAACTAAGACTGAACTAATGCTAGCATTAGTTGGCTAGCACAGGCTAGCACAGGTTTGTAGCAGATGTCACAAACTGGAGTTCGACCTTGAACTGCATGTAGAGCTTCGAACACGTGTTTCAACAAATGTTTGCCATATAACATACTGTCTACGTCAACTAGTGAGTGGTACCTCCCTTCCCGGGAATCAGTGAGCAAGAAAGAAGTCCTTCTGTGGACACTTACGGCACTAAGTATTGAGATCAAGCAGGGTTGCCCCCCCCCCACCCTGCCACCCTAAAATAAAGTCTTCAACTTCCGGTTCCTTTAGATCGAATGCCAGTGTGCTGCATGTGCTACAAACATGTGCATAAGCATGTGCTAGCCGAACCCTTATCAGTTTCGTTACGTTTCCTATTCCCTACAACCAATTCACACAACTGCTCATGATATTATTTTATGCAATAAAGCCAACATTTGTACTACTGTGTTTTGGCCACAGCTCGTGATATGGCGGACCGATTTGAACGCTTGTTTTCTGCATTCACCATGAACTGATTGCCCGCACATTTCTCGAATTGGGACCAATACCCTGTTCCTAAAGGAACCGGAAGTGGAAAATTTATTTAAGGGGGGCAGGGTGGGGGGGGGACACCCCTTGAAGATGTCAAAATGTGGCCCCCACCATGGTGACCAACGATCGATGGTTGTTCGGTGGCTAAACCAAAGCATGTGGCTGCCAACTCCAGTCGGTCGATACTTTTGGCTCACCCTGTATATGTGAGGTCAAAACTCGCACGACATAACTTTTAACGTACATTTTCCGTGGAAGCATAAACGGTGCCTTGTTTGACAACTGGCCGTGTAGGGTAGCGACTTAAAACGAGTCCTATGGAGTAAAAAAGCACGGTAACAGATTATGTGAAGGCAAACCAAGCAATGCTACATAAAAATACAAACAACGTTTCGAAAATTATCAATTTTCGTCTTCAGGTTAGCAACAAAATTAAAACATGGCAAAAGCCACTAAGTCAACCTATCTTAAAAGCATAAAACAGTCATTTAAAACGGATAAAAAAAACACCAATTTCTCCCCTCAAAAGAGGCAGAAATGGCAGACGAAAAGCAACGACCCACCTGCTCCGTTGAGATGCCACGTCGCAATGCAAGGTCTATGCAAATCGGGGTCACTTGTTTCAAAGGTGCCCTGCGACTTGCCTGTTGAAAGGTAGTGTGAAGTCGAATCAAATTCTTTAGTGCAACACTGCCTTTCAACAGGCAAGTCGCCAGACAAATACGCAACAGGCCACACCCCCGACTTGGACAAGATTTAAATCTGTTTCGAGAAAAATACACCAGGGCATGAATTAATCTAGAAACGCTGGTCATCCATGCACATACACCACCTGTACATAACCACTTAGTGCCAGATAATAAATTTCTAAAAGAATATTTTCCTGTAATTAAAACACTTAAACTCGACTCTTTTGCCAGGCATATTGTAAAACCAACATAACGAATGCATCACACCTTTCAAACAAGTGACCCCGATTTGCAACCTGTTCAGATCGGTTGTGCTTCTACAATATTTTTCATTCGTAAAGCACAACAGCAATTAAACAGATGCAATTTACTCAATCATTCCATATTTGTTTATTTCAATTAAAAATTATCAATTCTTATCCGTGTACATTTTAACAAGTAAAGTGAAACTTCAATCATATAACCCTTTTTTTTTACTGCACACGTAACGTTTTTGTTTGTAACACACCATTTACGACGTCACTGATATTACGTACAATTTTTAGTTGACCTGTAACTCCAAGGGGTCGTGTGTTTCCACCAGGTCTTCCTTATACTCGGAGATTATTCCAGACGTCCTTTCAGCTTTCGTTATCGGACCCCAGCAGACACATTGAGCGGGAGATTCGAGGCCCCAGGTGTGGTCGACGCTGGGACACCATTTAAGGAGAGTGCTTGTAGGCAACAACAGGACACTAATGCCCTTTTCGCCATCCCTTTCTGCCTTCACCTTCGCCAACAACAAGCCTATTTACCTCGATTTCGAACCCCCAACCCTCCCTCTAGTCTGCCTTTACGCTTACGTTTCCACCATTACATGAAGATACAGTTTTCATAGATAGCATCCGCCAAACCCAGTCTCCTCCAAAAGCCAAGAACAGTAGACTGGTAAGGGACTCTGCGACAACAGGTTTAGAAGGTTTAGGGCACGTACATTCACGGTCAGTGGAATACGGACAGTGGAAATGTTGCTTCATTATTCTGTAGCTTACGTTCATTTAGTAACTCCAGCCAAAATATAGGCACAGTAACGATCAGTGAAATATGGACATTGCAAATGTTGCTTCATTACTGTGCGTCTTTTGTATGAGGTGCCACAATTTGGCTAGCACAAACACTGTAGGCACAAAAAAGGTTTGAGGTATGCTCAGTCACAAACAGTGAATAGGGCCATTGGATATGTTGCTTCATTACTGCTTAGCTTTTGCGTTAGGTGCCACTGAACGTGGTGCATTTCGTAACTCTAGGCACAAAAAGGTTTGAGGTATGCTCAGTTACAAACAGTGAATAGGGCCATTGGAAATGTTGCTTCATTACTGCTTAGCTTTTGCATTAGGTGCCACTAAACGTGGTGC
>JAHWFP010050401.1:20692-41845 GCA_023313725.1 Lithobius niger | reverse complement strand
TAAAAGAAAGAAAAACAGAATGAAAGGAATTATTTTTGTGCGAAATCGACAGTAAAGTGTTCTAATCAAAATCAAGGTCTACGTTTTCTTTTAATATTTTTAACTGGTGAGGGCTTAACGTAATCAAACCATTTTCGGAAAAGAAAATAAATTCGTCAGAAAGAGTTATGAGCGCTTCTTTCGAATAATACAACAAAGTTGGCACGCCTGCTATATTTATTAACGCGTCTTCCTCAAAAGAGGCCAACATTGGTTCAATTTTAGACCATTCTTTCAATGAAATTGAGAAACCTTGCCCTTCTTGAATGATGTATTTCCCTCCAGTTACCAAAAAATGAGTGATTTGAACGAGGGAGGTGGAATAATTTATTTTAAAGAGCATATTCCCACCCAAATTCAATACAAATTCACCCATTCTTCTTTTTTTTTTGTCTCGTTTTCTACGGGAAATAAGAGAAAACATAAACAAGTCAAATTTAAGCAAATTGAAAATGAACATCTAAACTACTAACTAACCACCTGTTTACACGCTTCACGGCACGTGCAAGATTGTTAAATTATTGTTTTTCAGACATCACTATACAACCGTTATGGTCCTGTGTTTCGAAAGTGACGTATCCAGTAGGACAAGTGACATAAATTTTCAGATTCTCAGACTGGTACAAAGTTAAAGGTACATTATTTCAGTATTGCCACGCATTCATTGGTTCGTAGAACCGGTTCCAATCATGCAAGGGAATTTTTACACCGTTCAATAAATGTATCAAACCTTCCTCCGTTATTTCGTACCGTCGTATCTGAACGTGAAACGAACTACTGGGAACAGTAACCAACAATTTATGCGTGCCCCCTAAATCAAAAAAGTTCAACTGCATGAAATCGTGATATTCACCCATTTTAAAATACCTTTCTTAATTTCTGTAATGGAAGAAATGAAAAACTTTAAATTCTACACGAGTAATGTGTCGAATAAAAGCTAAAAAAGAGAAAACAACGGCTTACCTCGAGAGCTGAAGAGGACGACTTGTCTGGCCTTTTGATAATTTGTTTGTGACAAATTTTACACGGATCTGAGAGGCTTTATAGCAGGGAAAGTATGCCAAATTTGGCTCTGACAAGGTTGCTACGCTTCTGACGTGTTGTGTGGGAGGGGACAATTTCTGCATTTCTGACGTCATAGATAGGAACAGGTAACCTTGTTTTTTTTTAACTAAATGGTCTATTTTCCCGTCTACTACGTCAGAAGCGGAGGTTTCGTCCCTGAAGGCTTAACTACAATTGGTTGGCCTCGTTTTGTGCACGCCTACATGATCTCTTTTTTTTCTACTTGAGAAACTAGTCAGAAAATTATGCCCTAGGGTCTCTTGGTATGAAACTGAATATCGGTTAGTGTGCGTCTCATTTACACTTTGCCAACGCAGGAAAATGGTCGTGCCAACCCATCCAGCGTTGTGCAAATTGACTTTTACGGAATTTGTATTGAGATGTATGGTGAGTGAATTTAAAACGAATTGTTCCTTTGGTTGATGACTTATCATAATCTTTATTTTTCTGTGTTTCTTAGCACGGGGACGAATGCTTCGTCCCTGATGAGGGGCTGGTGATGCCCCAAACTTTGTGGGACGTTGTTGAGGTATTTTTAGGGAATTTTCTACTTTTTTTTCTATTTTGTGCTGTTGGTGTATCTTCTATATTTTTTCCAGGCGTCATTGGCGGGACAGACGGTCTTCGCCATCCGCCATACGATTGTGTGCACAACGGTAGTTTTTCGATTATTTTATTTTTCGTTTTGTTCATGTTAACGTGTCTTTTTATTTTTGTTATGAGTTTGTGTTGTATTTCGTTTTGTTGTTATTCGTTCTGTCTGCTTGCAGTGTCACGTCACCCTACCCATGGGCCTCCACGTCGTTGGTGATGTGGTAGAGGCTGTCTCGGCCCCTGCATGTTTAGAGTGTGGGCACTGCGTGATGTGTGGCACGTAAAGGTAAGTGATATTTTTGTTTTGTCTATGGGCTCATCTCAATAACTGGTGACGTAGGTGTCTTCACAAAGTCCATTTGGGACTATTTTAGTTCACACGATGTGTGATTGGTGGTATTTGGTGAAGGAATCTAAAACAATAAGACGAGCATTTGGTTCGGTTTGAGAGTTAGTCATTCAGCTGTTAGCCATGGTGGGGGTTTATTATCAACATCATCTTCGCAGCAATTTACAGGGTGTTCAGCGCTGTTTTGGCGTTCGTCATCCTAAATGGTTTATCACCATGGAGAACGGTGGAAGGACCCACGTCCACCACCTTTGCCTACGAGAGAGTGCTTAGAAGCCATTGACAACAAGGAGCCCGTTTGTGCTTAGGCAGCCGTCATTTGTTCTCCCACCTCCACCGATTAACGAGGAAATCACGGATGAGATAACCTTTTCCTTCCCTCCCCCACCCTCCGAAATGACGATAAAAACGGTACGATTTTCGACATTGATTCGTACAACGAAACAAAACCTCAATCCAGTACCTACCAGTGGAGAAGTACAATGTAAGTAATTACACCATCAGTGATGTTGTTATGAGGTAAATTTGTTTATTTAATTTAAAAATGTTTATACTATCATTTTTACTTTTATACTTTTATACTTTTTTACTAATTAAGCTGTAGGCTGAATTGGGATAAGTGGCTCTGTGAATATGAATCTGTTATTTATGAGTGGGATATGATAATATTTACTGAAATTAATATTAAATACGATGAAACGCATCTCTATAATTTAGAGGTCTATAAAACCTTTAGCAACTGTAGACTTAAACAAAGAGGAGGAGGAATTTTAACTTTCATTAAATCATGTTACCTAGAGGACGTGACATGTGAAAATATCAAAATTGATCAAAATGATGCAATAACGAAACTTAACATTAATAACTTTACGTTTGAAATTATAGCTTTATACAAACAACCCTCTTCAAGCCGAGTAAAATTTACATCTGAATTAAAAAAATTACTTAACTCTAGAGATAAAAAAGCTAATTGCATACTTATTGGTGACTTTAACTTAAATGTCCTTGAAAACCATCAAGACATATCCGAAAAATATGATATTGAAAAATTTCAAAATACAATGGCTTCATTAGGCTATACACAACAATTAGACTCACCAACACGAGAAGAATTTCGGAATGGAAAAATTACAAAATCATGCCTTGACGTTCGTCGTCAAAATTAAACTAGCAGACCACTATTTCACAGCATTTCAATTATGGAATAATGAACAAACCATTAAAACAGACATTCTTAGTCAGGAGTTCTATACTAAGTATGACAATGCAAACATCATTAGACAATAATATTAAAATGCCTTAACTGGGACTTTTTAAATTTGCTTGATTGCCCAAATCAAATTTACGAAGAAATTGAAGTAAAAATAACAGATATTTATAACAGGAATAAAACGACTTTAAAAAAAAAAGCAGCAAGAAAAATATGCAAAAAAGAATGGATGAATAAAAATTTATTAACACAAATAAATTACAAAAATAAGCTGTGGTCGCAAATTAGCAAAAATACTTATAATACAAAGGAACAACTTGAACACTACAAAACTGTTAACAAACAGACTAAACTTAATATTAAACTTGCTAAACAAAGATACTACCAAGATTTTTTTCATAGCCATAAACTTGACAGTGCCGTTATCTGGAAGAAAATAAATGATATTGCCGGGAAAAAAATAAAGAAAAATTAAACCTTGATGAACAAATTACCAAAATTTTTAACCATGAAACAACTAAAAACACTTGTGAAAATTTCTCGGAATCATTTCTTCAACAAGTACCTAATCTAAAAAAACACAAAGTAACAAATAAACTTGAAACAACAATAACCAGAAAAAAAAATGTAGCCAGTTTCTAGGAACAAACGTGATAAATTCTATACAAATTGATAAACCGACATCGCACGACATAGTTACTATTATTGATAATTTGAAAATTAAAAAATCTTGTGGATATGACGGTTTCATTATGGAACACTTCCTCGAAACCAAAAAACAAGCAGCATATTTTATGAATACAACTAATCAGCGCTATCATTGAAGAAGAAATTTGGCCGACAAGCCTAAAACAACAAGTACTTAGACCTATTTACAAAAAAGGCAATAAGCTTGACTATAATAATTATAGACCAATTGCACTATTATCATTCCTTAATAAAATTGTAGAAAAATATTTTGCATAAATAACTGTTTTTCTGAATAAATATAAAATCCTAAATGAGCTTCAGTTTGGTTTTCAGCAAAACAAAGGAACTGTCGATGCTCTTCACTATATTAACGACAATATAAACCGTGCATTAAATGAAGGAAAACACGTTGGTGCAATCCTTGTAGACCTACAAAAGGCGTTTGACACATTAGATAAAGAAATACTCTATAAAAAAATTATAAATGTGGTATTAGAGGTAAGATGCTAAATATTCTCATGAGTTACTTAACAAATAGGAAATGCTGTGTTAAGATAAATAATACATTTAGTGAATGGAAAGACGTTATTTTTGGTGTTCCATAAGGATCAGTTTTAGGACCCTTGCTTTTTATACTTTATGTCAACGATATTGCTGAACAAAATTTTACAAATAAACTCATTCTATATGCAGACGACATTTTCATGCTTTCAGTTCACTACGACCAAGATGAAATGGGAAAAAACCTCCAAATTGACTTCAATATTTAAACGAATATCTTTATGAAAACGAACTCTACATCAGCGCAGAAAAAAACATGCTTTATGCATATCACCACATCACACATGTTTCGGAAGCATACTAAAATAATCCTCCATAGTTATGACTGCCTATGCTCAGAACATTGCCTTTGTACTAAAATAAAACATGTTAAAACTGCAAAATATCTTGGCTTGGAAATTGACCACCACTGGAAATTTTATGATCATGTTGAAACGCTGATAAAGAAAATCAGACAAACTTTACCAATGTTATACATGATCAGAGATCTCATTGATTCTAAAACAAAAAAGATACTTTATGAAGCTTGGATTATCTCAAAAGTCAGATATGCTTGTACCATCTTTGGATCTACAACCAACAATCTAATTAAAATATTGCAAAAGACATTAAACAAAGCTGTAAAAGTACTGTTCGGAAAACACAATGATAAAAAAACTGCTGAACTATTTCATATCAACAAACTGTTCACTTATAAACTTCTTTTCAAATTTATAATTATTTCCAAATACTACTTTAATTCAGCCCATAAATTACACCTTGTACGTGCACAACGTGTCCAAAATGCTTGGCTCCAGATTCCAAAATGGAGAAATTCTTATGGAAAAAGGACAAATCAATACATTATTCCAGAAGTATTCAATACCATACCAGCCCATCTAAGAGACATCAAGGACTATAACGAAATGCGAAAAAAAATTAAACAATGGATCCAGAAGGTGTATGAGGAATGAGTTATAGAATTTTATTCTTTATTCCATCTTGAAAAATCATGATATAAAAATGTTGTAAAACCAATTGAAATCTTGAACGTATGAAAAATACAACCAATTATGAATGATGTAAAAAAAAAAAAATGTATTGCTCTTAACTACAAAACCTATGGATATTTATGTTAAATGTTTGTATATGTAAATGTATCAGTGCACATACAAGCTCTTGAGCTTCGTGCCTGTCCTATACTGATTAAACATTATTATTATATTTTAGAAATATGCAATGAAGAAATTTTTCTGTTTTTCGATTGGTATGTTATTACATGTCTGTTGTTTATTTAATTTTTTGAGCTATTGGATGTAACGACTTTGATGGTCTTTTGCATTTTTGTTTTTAACTCTTATTAATTTACTTGTTTTTGTTTTCTTTTCTGTTTCTTAGGTCAAAAGAACAACATACGAAAAAGTCATTTTTAGAAGATTTTTGAACTTTTTAAACTTTTTAAAATTTTGAAATAAAATAAAATTTTATATGTGAACTGTATCTGGGCGAAGAGTGCGTCTAATTTTCATACGTTTGTTACTTGTTTGTTACCTCAATAATCAAGGATAGAACAATTCATGATTACTTTGTACGAATTTTTCTTTTGTGCTATCCTTGCTTATTTGAGAAAACAAACATGAACACATGACTGTAAAGAAGACGTATTTTTTGCCCTGATACAGCACAGAATCAAGGGACTTTTGTCCCACAGTTCCCACACCCTCCTCTCAACTCACACTAGTTTTTACATATACAAATGCCGTATATTTAACTTTACAAAATTTATGTATTTTCAAAACTTGCGCAAAATTTGCTTATTAACTTCAAAATTTTAATGATATGTTTCTTAATTGCGTGCCTGGACCATTTTTTTTTTACCTTCCTAAATTTTCAAAATTTCTAAATGGTCCAGAAGAGTTGTCACCACCTTTTAGAAGTTGGTGAATTCGCTCCCTTCCTTTACGTAAACACATGCCCGCGCGAAAATACATCCTATCTAGCTTCTGTTAGGAAGGAATTAGTTCATTCCTTCCTAACGAGTGAAGTCAATTAGACTTCACTGTTAGGTATTTTTAATAAAATTACCACAAAACCAGGCCCAATTTTTTCGTAAAGTAGGACTTAGAAAATTTGCACGGGCTGTACATTTTTCTATTATAATTCAGCTTTAATTGCGATAATGGTTTCTTCTTCCGTTGTAGACACGTTCGACGACACGCTAGGTCTAATTTTACGATCACGAACTGGTTTTGTTGATAAGCAAAGTTGTTTTTACTTTTTTTTCCTTCTGTTCGTGCGTGACTTATGACTCAAGGTTTCACTTTCAATGCTAATTATGTGGGGAAACTGGTTGTCGCTCTTGTACGAGTGAGCTTAAAGAACATAGTCTGTGCAACTCAACTGCAAACCGTTTGACACAAAAAGAACGACGTAACGATTTAATGTTCATTGACTATTTCTCTTTAGTGAAAACGAATACCTGAAGAGGATATTTAATATCTTAGAGTCCTTTCTTAGGTTTTCAATATATGAGAGGGGTAAATAGGGATAAGAAGGGTAAATCATGTTGGGTGGGTAAAACACTTAATTGTGACGTCATTTCCGGGTGAAAAATGCATTTTTTGAAGTCATTCCCGGTTTTTGATGTCATTTCCGGTTTGTGACGTCATAGATCCAATATGGAGGATCCAAGATGGTGGCATTTCCGGTGTGTTAGTACGTACACCTTCTTAGGCCGGAAATGACGTTAAAAAACCGGAAATGTACGTCAAAAAAAGGAAGTGACGTCATAAACCGGAAATGACGTCATAATCCAAGATGGTCACCTGGTCACGTGATCGGAAGTGAGGGTACTACGTACACTTAACTTACTACTTATAGCACCTTATTTGAAACGAAGTTACCAGTGAATTTCTGGGAAGAGATGCTGAACGCAAGTAGATTGATTTATCTACTACGACAGACTGCCTATGAAAACCATTGTATTCTATTGTTATCGAAGCCAGGGCTACCCAAACAGACCTAATACAATACTGGGTCTGCCTTCATCGAAGCCAGGGCTCTACAAACAGACCTACTACAATACTGGGTCTGCCTTCAACGAGACCTACGGAAACCTTATCGAAGTAGACGTTACCTACATAGGGGCTGTGTTCATCATGAATGAAAATTTTTTTTTACCGGTCGTTGGTACTGCCACGCGGAGGCAGTCCGAACGGAGAAATGTTTATTCGTCTTCGGAAACTTTCCCCATGAGTTTATCTATGCTCGCAAAGTGTTTGTAGAGCTCGGACCATTCCGTAAACGAAAGTTGTAACAAAGTAACCACCGCCGTTGTTTTAGGGTCGTATTCCACAAAGTGCACTTGCGTGTCGTCATTCGTAAATCGTACTCTGATTCTTTTCTCCTCTCCGACACGAAGCGCTTTCATTTTAAAATCCAACAAGAATTTCATTTTGTTTCTGCTGTCGAGTTTGGACAGTTCCAACATTATTGCCAACATATGTTTTTCGTGTACAGTTAGATCTAATTGCTCGATTAACACTTCTCCGGCTATTTCGATGAACGGCTCGAAGACCTGTTTCGAAGTGGGATCCGTAACGCTTTTCCATAGACCCTCGTCCGTGCTTTCCCAACCTTTCCAGGCGAACCTATTTTCTTCTTCGTCCTTGGACTGCAATTTCTCCCTCCACTGATTGAGTACAGATCTGTTGATCTTTTCACCCAGTCGACATAGGTAGGTCCATTCCAACGAGTTGAGTCTCAACTCTGTGGTAAGCCCTGTCTGTTTGTTTAAACGAGAGTCGGTCCGCTTTCAATCGTGACATTGAGGTATTTACTCAGCATAAAATAACTGCTAGTGGCGTACATGATCAGAATGTATCTTAGAGTTTGTTCTTTAATAAAAAAATATATATTATATTTTATTCAATAAACATTATTACAAGCAGCAAATCACCGAGCCATTCGTTTCTTTTTCTCTCTTCACTCTCTTTGAGCCAACCTTCTTTTTTCCCTGAACACTATTTTCTCTTCTTCAGTCATTCTCGCACGTCGGTCTTTTTCCGCAGCTTGTTTTTTCTTTTTCTGGATAGGAGTGAGTGTGGTGTGCCTATCCCTATCTAACCGTCTTCGTTTATCCCTGACTCTCTTCTTCCACTCTTCTGGATTTTGCACTTCCAACTGCCTACTCTCCCTCATCCGCAATCTCCTCATCTCGGCTTCTTGAACCTCGACATTTTCAACTTCTTTTAGCCTCGTTCCACTTCATCCCCATTCCACCGAGTTTCCGCCTCTTCATCGCTGATTATACCGTCGGACGTACCTGTCCATACTCCGTCATCGTCATCGTCTAAAGACTCCATGATCAAATTATTAAGATAGCCATCCCCATCGTAGTCATCATCCTCATGGGAATAAATAAATTTGTGCCACAATGTCCGATTGCAAAAGTTTCTACTTCATTTACGAGGAATCTCTTGTCATCGTAAGCCGACAGTAGGGATCTATTCACCACGGTCATGGCCAGCTGGTGATGGCTGTCACTGGCGATATTGTACCAACTCCCTCTTTGTTCTTGATTCGAATGGAGAGTCGCCCTATAATCTTCGTGGCTTAAGTGATTCTCCACGAATCTCTTGGAAATTCCCTTCGCTTTTTTCGTTTCGCTTTGGGAGGTCACGAGCGAATACGTCTTGCTACTCAACCCCACAAACTCTTTTATCGGGACTCCCTTCGTGGCATCTTTCATCTTTCCCAACACTTGCTTGTTGATGTTGCAGACCAGTGTTGAGGGTCGTAGTTGCTAGTGTCGAATCTACTAATGTTTTTAGCCATGTCCGCGTACACTCCACGGTTTCGATGCAATAGCACAAGGAGTCCGTGTCTGTGAACAGCAGTCTTGCTCGATCTCCATATTGGGGACGTATGTATCGGTAGTGAAATTCGTAGAGAAGGAGTTTGGACAACTCTAATATGGCAAACCCCGAGTAGGTGGGAAGATCGCACGTCACCTTGCGTACTTTCGAGTTGATCTGAACCAGCTTTTCGTGCAATATCCGAAACGAATCGGCATTGGGTTGGGTGGAATATTTGATGGCTCGCTTGCTGTCGGTGCATAGCTTGACTTTCAGTCTTTTCTGTTTCTGTTTAATCGTCTTCCCAAACACCGAATTAGGACACAACTTGTGAAATTCCCCTTAAGACACCGTCTTCGCTTCCTTTCGTTTTGCCGTATGAAAATCTATATATTGTTTCAACCAGGGCTTCTGATTGAAACTCAGCACCCTCCTGACGTGACGAAGGACCAAACCGTGTTCGAGGTAGAATTTTAGGTTCCGGTAGTGAATTACGTACCGCGTCTTACTCAGTAGATTGGCCACTAGCTTCACGACAGGTTTCACTGGTTTTCCTCGCAACAAAGATTTCGAATAGTCTGAAACTAATTCTTCTCTTATTTCAAATTTTTCAGGAGCAAGCGGGTAGTCGTTGTGGAGCTCGTGAAGTTTGTTCGGGTAGTCCAGATCTACTTCCAGAATGTATCCCACCGACGACGTGTCTGCTATCTTAGTCACGTCGAAAGCTCGAATCTCATGTTTAGTCAAATGCCTAAAGCCGTTGTAAGGCAGCAGCTGGCTCATGGCCCAGCCGTAAGTGCTATAGAGGTCCCAATCGATGATGCACTTGTTAGGTTTTGTTGAATCGTACGTTTCGGGAATGTACGGGTTGTTGGCCTTAGCGAACCTTCGACTAATGAGGCTAACTCCACCCCGTATTCCCGACAAAATGAAGTTGTGTTTGCTAGCGTGAGTAAATAGTTCCAGTTCGGCCTTGGTCATCTTTAGAGCTGCCGCCCAGCTAAACCCTGGGGTGGAGACGTAATAGCACGGATCTATGTCGTGGTCTCGCAAGCAGATCCTGCGGAATTCTTCGAAAATGTCTGCCAAAAGCAGACAGTCGGTTAGCTGATACATTTCGTGGTAAGAGGAAAACTTTTTGATTTTCAGCATACTCCAAACCTTTTTGGCGTGATCGTATTGTTCGTCAGTTAGGCCTTCTTCTTTGAGTTTGGAATAAAAGTCTTCCTTCGGTGGTAAAGACTGCTCTTCGAACACACTCATGTTGGAAACGTGTTCGTATAGGTAATAACCCTTACGGGTTAACAGATCTATGGCAGTCTCTTCCCAGACGTCGGGAAGGAACCATTTGTCCTTCCCACCAGCTTTCAAGAACAGCTTCACCGTCCTAAACTCGTAATCTCGTTTATGTCTCTCCAGCGAAGATGAGAGAAGATTATAGCTGTCTACGAACTTAAGCCGAATGTACCTTTTCTTTTTTTTCGTTTCATCCCATCCCGTTTCAACGGTGATGGTCATGCTCATGAACCTTTCCGTATTTCTCGCGAGGACTTCTACTTTTTCCGGAAACTTGTGCACCGCTCTTACCAGTAGATGCATATCGTAAGCTTCGAGGCAGTGAAATACCACGGGGATCGTGGTACGCTCTCGGGCATTCAGATTACAACTCGAGTGAGAAGCTCCTCTGTACTGGCCGGTAAAGTGGCAGTGATCCCGGACTTTGTCGTCTCTTGAACCGAATGGCTTTTTGCAGTAGATGCAGTCTACAGCATGGTTAAAATCAGCCTCTTGGACCTGAGTGAGACATAGTGGTTGGACTCTTTTTAATGTTTCGTCATACTCGCACGCTTCAATCACCAACTGATCGAGGAATTGTTCAACGGGATCCTCTCCCAGGTAATAAGCAGTTCCTTTAATGTTTCCAGGCTCCACCACGACGTAGCCGAATCTGCAAGGTTGATGGTGGTTGATTTTCTTCCCGGAGCTGTTAGAGGAAGGAACGGGTTTCAGAAGGCACTCGAAATCTGCGTATATGATTTTGGGGTGAATATTTCTTCTATTGAAAGCTTCAAACTTCAAAATGTTTTCGCCCGGTTTTAAGACTTTGAGCGCTTGAGGTGACGGATTGGTTCTTGTACAGTCCAGTTTGTGTTTGTCTCTCAGCGATGCCTTTCCATAATCGGCGAAACAATTTCGACAGTATTATTTCGGGTTGTTTCCTGATCCCTGGTGTCGGAGAAATTGGTCACAATCCACGATGGCGCAGTAGTGAAAATTTGTCGACTCGTTGGTAATTAAAAGAAGATCTACGGGTTGGCCTTTAAAATTCGTGCTCACATGAAGGGGATGCAAGCCGTTCTCTTTGGTATAAGCAATCACATTGATCAATAAATGATTGTTGGCCATCTCGAATGCGTCATTGTGATCCAGCCGCGTTGGAAAGTCCAGCATCGAACAATCTATCGTTCTCACATATACTTCGTATTCTTTCGGATTCACCATGCTTAATTTGTGTTTGGCAGCCAGAATTGAATACAAGAAGCACTTGTGGTCTGTGAAATTTTGAGGATTGACTACACACTTCCGCTTCTTTTTTAATTTTGCTGGCAGAGGAATGTAAGAGCCCGGTCTGAGCGGGTCGATTTTTGCTACTCGGATTGTGAGTTCGTAGGAGCGATTTATCACCCAACCACTCCCTCTTTCGGCGAATTCGTCGATGGAACTTTGGATTTTAGCATAAGCTGCGTCCAGTAACTTGGGAATATCTAATGGATTATAGATTGGGGAGTAGCGGGACTGAAATCCAGTTGGTATTTCTTGGCCCTTTCGAACGAAACTCACTCCTAATCCAATTTGAGCTCTGCAAGTCACCAATTGCCAGAGACATTCGTACAGTAGAGTTTCTATACCTCTTCGCATCAACATTAAAAGGTACAACGGGTCTACAGCCTGCACAGCTTTCGTGTACTTTCTGTGTTCGAGTCCTCGCTCACAGAGGATGGGATCGTCTGTACAGCCCAACACACTCTCGAAGCAATCGCATTCGGGTGGGTAACTATTCCTGTGTGTCTCTACGAGGTGTTGTATCAATCTTTCTCGGGTAGGATACGTTTGAGCGCAGTAAACGCAGGTAAAGTTTGTTTTTTCCATCGCTCCAACTGAATGATTCTGTTTAATAATATAAATAACATGAACAGTAATAATTTCAACGTCCTGGTCTCAGTTTAATAATATAAATAAAAAGAGGAAAAATACGGTATTTTTGTTGTTATTTTCCTAGAACAACTGGCTTTTCGTCGAGCCAACTGTCGAAGCGCTCGTCGTAGCCTTTCCACCTGACCAGGTAACGAGTTTCCCCTCCCACTTTTTTAGTCTTCATAATCTCTTCGACTAAAAACAGATCCGGCACGTTAGTTTTCTGCAACTCTTGCTCGTAAAAAGTGCCTTCGATTTTACTACCCAGTTGGTCGACCAACCTGTAGCAAGTCGGTCGAGTTTTTCTGACTTCACTCACCTCGAACAATTCGTTGGTAAAGTTTTGCAAATATCCCTTGTCGAATACAGATTTTGCCGTTGTCACTCTTACTAAAACCCCGACTTTGAAACTATTCTTTTTCTTTTTGGAAGGGCTCTTTTTTAGCAACATGTTCGACTTCAATGTGCGATTTAAGCGTTCTACTACGCTCGCCTGAGTTCTGACTTGGTCGAATAGTGGTTTATTTTGTGGCGTTTCATTAGTGCTGCGAAATCTTTATTATAGTATTCCTTCCCTTTGTTGCTTTGTAGGCTTTTAAGTGGCTTAGACATCGTGTTTAATATCTTGTTAAAAGCGCCAGTGACATCCGCGGCGTTCTTCAATTTCACAGGAACGGCCCAAGCGTATTTAGAGAATACATCGATGGCAGTCAGCAAGTATTTGTAATTTTCGTTTTGTTCCGCGTAAGGTATCATCTCCACCAGGTCCGCTTGAATTAAATCACCTATCCCGTAGCTAATAACCCGCCTTCTCGGAAAGTTTCGCCTAGCTGGCTTGTGTAGCTCCTCCACTAAAGTTTCCATTTGATCTTTTTTTTTAATTCCCATTCCCAACTTTACTTTGATTTTCATAGCTGCGGCTACGGTAGCTGCTGCCAACTTCTCTTTCAGACCAGTTTTGCTACATTTTGCTACTTTTACTGCATCGGAGGCCAACTTTCTATCAGCTTCGTGCCTTCGTTCCAAGTCTGGTTTGGCAGAGTATTCAATGTCGTGCTGTTTGCAGGCCTCATCCAGAGAATTGATGGCAGCATCACCTCAGTCAGTCTCTTGTTCAGTTTTGTTCCCGGACCGCAATAGTTGTATCCCGGAATGTGAAGTTCCACCGGCAACTTGTCTATCACGCTGTTGAACAATGCAGAGCCTCTGCTCTTCTGAAACTGTGCTTTCCTCGTGCCGCACACTTTACACTCGCCCTTCAGCAGTTGTCGATAATTCTTAGTCACAACGTGCCTGACATTTTTACTGGCTGTAACTCTTTTGCATTTGAGGCAGTACATCTGTTTATTTATAAAATGAGAATGAAAAGGTATTTTAGATTGGCTGTAACTCTTCTGCATTTGAGGCAGTACATCTGTTTATTTATAAAATGAGAATGTAAAGGTATTTTAGATGATAGTTTTGCAGAGAATTTATCAAAATACCATTGTTTTTCTTAAAGCAGCTGAAAGATGAAAGTGTTAAATTATGACATAGCCGATGTCAATAAGCAACCATCGACTGGTAATTTACTGAATTTTCCAGAGGACGTAAGGTGCATCATTTGCGGCCCTGCCGGTTGTGGAAAGACCAATTTAGTTATAAATCTCATTTGCAATCCAGGTTGGTTGAATTATGACAGCCTGCGCGTGTACTCCAAGTCTTTATTTCAAAACAAATATTTCCATCTCAGGAGAGCTTTCGAGGAAATATGTCCGGGCGTAGCTACCTTTTGTTCCAACAACAAAGATATCCCACCACCAGAAGAACTGCCATGTGGCAAAACGGTAATTTTATTGAACGATTTCATGATTGAAAAACAAAACAGAATCGAACGCTATTTTGCCTATGGCAGGCACACGGACGCCTCGATCTTTTATTTATGTCAGACTTACAGCAGGATACCCAAGAGAGTTATTCGAGACAATTCCAACATTATAATTCTCTTCAGGCAAAATAAGCAAACCTCAAACATGTCTTCAATAACCACATTAGTGGAGACATGATTTTCGACGAGTTTCGTAGCATGTGTGGTTAGGTTTGGAACTCTGTTCCTTACGGATTCCTACTCATCGATAAAACTAAACCCTTGGATCGAAGGTATAGAAGAATGCTCGACTAACAACGATGTGTCTGCTGAAAGTTTTTGTTGACATTAACGTACATCTAGGTTTTTGTTGACATTAACGATTGTTGACTTAAACATTATTTTATAAAGTACTAAACTGTCATGTCTACTAAAACTAAAAATAAGAGAAGCAAACCACAAAAAGAGGTCGATCAGTACGAGGCTCTAAAAATGCAGCGTGTGCCGTAGAGGTTCGATCGCGAGCATAAAAGTACCGTACGCTTTTCATTTGTTGTGCCAGGAACTCGTGTATTGAACATACGTAAGCAAATTATCTTGTACATAGTCATTTCCTCACGTAAACTTGTCTCATAACAAAAGTTTTGTGAGCCAAAAAAAAACATTTTTACTAATCCAGTACCTTAATCAGCCCCTCCGTTGGAACAAATACATGCAAATGAGAAATCCAACCAAATCAAAGTTTAGACCAAGGAAAAGTTGAAATAAATCTGTTCAAGTCATGTCTACTAAAACTAAAAATAAGAGAAGCAAACCCCAGAAAGCGGTCGATCAGTACGAGGCTCTAAAAAACCGTCTGAAACAAAAATTTCAAAATATAAAACTGGAAAAGCAGACAGAATCTGAACATTTGCAAATGATATTCAAACCAGTAGTTAATCCTATAGTAGACCAGACTAAAATGCAAATGCTACAGGGAAGCGAGGCTTCGGCTCAGCGTCAACGACAAATTAAAGAACTGTTGGCTCTAGAGGCTGGACAGAAGAAACAAGAAAAATATCACGGGAAACGGTTAGAGCATATTCAGAAAGCTCTGGAAGCGGCAACGGGCCGCGTCGATACTGAAGACAAGAATATAGACAGTGACGATGGCGAGATACAGTTTCGCGCGGGTGCCAGGAGACGACTCTCCAGTTCCATGGGTGCATTACCTGACCCGCCCTCCGACATGTCACTTGCCCTCACGCCGGGGGCTCGTAGGAGACAAATGGAAGAGGCCTCTTTACTCGGAGATTCTGCAGTCAGACTCGGTCCGCTAGCTACCAAGTATCTAAGCATGTTTGCCACTCGAGAGACTCTGACCGACCCCACTTTTGGCATTCGATACGACCCGGAAACTAAACGTTACGTGATTGGTGCAATGGAGGTACAATTTCAAGACGACGACTTGATCGTGGGAGGAAAAAAGTACAAAGGGACGGACGATTTGTAGCAGTTGGTTATGTTAAAAAACCCTTCGAAGCCACCGGATGGAGATGCTAGCCTTTTGAAATACCACAATATTCTGAAGAGGAGTAAAGCCATATATCACAACAACGACGACAGTACGAGAAGACTAAAGTCCAGCGCCGGTTTCAAGTACACGACTTTTATAAAACCTGTTTGGGGCAGACCTGCCGAGGTTGTAGGGAAAGGATACCGGTTCTATAGAGATCCGAATGACTTGTGCGAAAGACTGAAGCTCCTCAGAGCCTCTACAGAGGCTGGCAATAATTCTCTGGACGAAGAATTCGTGCACATTTTCACAGAAATGCGGAGCAAAGCATTGCTGTCCGATGGAGAGTACCGAAAACTGATCGGTGAATTCGGTAGATGTTAACTAATGTATTAAACTGAGAATATGTCGATCATACTTTCCTCTGAAAAAACTGACTTTGTGACCAGTTTTCCTTCCCCGTTGATATTGGAAGGCGCTAATGAATTGGCTCTAGTCAATCTGGAAACTTACAACTCCATTCCTAACGTTATAGAGGACGTGACCGACTCTTTCACTTACAGCGCGGACGGCGGTAACACCTGGATTAAAATCGTCGTCTCAGAAGGTTGTTATGAATTAGACGAAATTATAAACATCATTTACAGAAAATTCAAAAAGAGCAAGCATTGGGACGAGACTAATAACGTTTCCTACGTTCTATTAAATGGCAACGTAAACACTCTAAAGTGCGAACTAACTATTACTGACAGGAGATATAAGGTTGATTTTTCTGAACCGTCCAGTATCGGAAAGATTTTTGGTTTCGAAGCTAAGACTTACGAATTTGGGGAATACATCGGACCAAACACTGTCAACATAATAAATGTAAATAGCATACTGGTACATTGCGACTTGGTTTCGGGTTCTTACATGAACGGATCATCGCAACCGACTCTCTACTTGTTTTTCCCCAACGTCTCCCCGGGATATAAAGTGGTTTCTTCGCCTCACAATCTGATATATCTGCCCGTTACTAAAAACGTGGTTTACTCTATTAGAATTTGGTTGACCGACCAGGCCAACAGGCCTGTTAATTTAATAGGAATATTATTAAACCGACTGTTCCCATTCTACCTTTAGCTAAAGAACCAATAGTCCACAATCAATTGGGAGGCTCTTATAAGAGAGAAACATTGCCACGAGCGAAAGGGGTGAACAACGAGACTTTCAGAGCTAGAAGGCGAGAATTTCTGAGTACTGAAAATGTCAAATTCATAGACAGTCTCATCAGTGCCTAAAGATGGAGAGCAATGAGAAATATCAGAACCATACAGAACCATCCATACTGGACTAATCAGTCGTCAGTTACAATTATCACGAGTACGGGCCAATAGTGGGTACGAACGTGAATACTCCCAACAGCGAAATCAGAAGTACGGTTCTGAACCAAGATTTATTCACCCACCCGCACAGAAGCTACATTCACGTGAAAGGTGTTCTTGTCAAAAGTTCCGACAGTTCGGCATACGCCGTGACAGATAAAATTGCTTTGGTGAATAACGCCGCTGCATATTTATTTAGCATGATACAATATAAAATAGGCGACAAGACAGTCGACCAATTAAATATGCCCGGTTTTGCAAGCACCATTAAAGGCTTAGTAAGTTACTCTCCAGAGCAGCAGGCAGAACTTACCAATAGAGGATGGATTTTGGACTTCCATAATACATCTTTAACAGATGATACTACGAATTTGATTCTGAAACACAAAAGAGACGTGCTCTTTGCCCGCAACCCGAAAGGCAGTTTTTCCTTCGCCGTGCCATTGTCCCACTTACTGGGCTTTTGCGCAGACTAGACGAAAATTTTATATGCTTGTCAACAAACGCTGGTGCTTATTCGATCGTCGGACGATAATGCTATATTCAGAGCGTCGGGGTTGATGCCGGCAAGATAGTTCTTAGAACAAATAACTTGATTCCTCCCGCACGTGATTCCCTCCGACGGTCAAAAAAACAAACTGTACGCCATGGTGGATTCTGGCATCAGCGTCTCCCTCGCATTCAGACACTGGTACGCTGACCAGTTAGACCCTCCCACCTCGACAAGCTGCGCTTGGAGATTGATCACCACCAGTTCTGTTCAACGCCTGAGGTGGATAGTAATAGGTTTTCAAACTGCTAGAGACAACGATGCGAAAAAAAATCCTGCAGTCTTCGATCACTGTAACTTTACAGACGTCCACGTAACGCTCAATTCCGAACGTAACCCTTTTCTCGATTTAAATTTAAATTTTCCACAAGGTAACATTTCTAACTTGTATCAAATGATCGTAGATTTTAGGAAGCAGTATTACGGGTTGGGGTCAGGATCATCCGGGCCAGCTTATGAAGTCAATACGTTCTCGAAGAATTATCCTTTGGTTGCCCTCGACGTCTCAAAACAGTTAGAGAGATTGTCCTCATCAGTTATAGATCTGCAAGTAAAAATGCGCTTCGGGGCTGCCGTCCCACAAAATACGCAAGCTTTAGCATTGGTCATTAGCGACAGAATAATGTATTTGAAATTGGACAGGAGTAAGTCGATGTTTTGGTATGATATTTTATTTTATTTTATTTTTCATAAAGAGGAAAAATCATGTACAAAAACGTAGCAGTCTCTTTGACTCCCCATCAAAAGCAAAAAATGTTAATACACGTCAAAGCTGGCAAAGTTCCTTCTTTCCGCCTTTCCAATTCTCAGCTAAAGAGAGGGAACGTGACGCTTCGACTCACTAAAACGCAACACGGTAAAGTATTGAAGGCTCGCAAAGCAGGTCGAGGACTGAGCTTGAAACTTTCTCGTAATCAAACTGGCGGTATAATTCCTCTCCTACCCGCCCTGGCGGGGTTGAGCGCCATCATTGGTTTAGCTGGAGCAGCCTCTGGAATCTCCAGAGCCGTCAACTCGGCCAGGAATAACGCCAGGGCAGCTGCAAGAATTGAAACGGCATAACGCCGCCATGGAGGCGCTCGCCATTATAGAAAGAAGGGAGCCGGACTTAAAAAAACTTTAAAAAAAGATGTCACAAAAAAGAAAAACTACCAAAAACCAAAACCCTGGACGAGGTTTTTATCTGAAGCACGTGTCCCATTAAACAGGGCTCTGACTAACGTAGATTTAAACAGATATGCCAAAAAATGAGGCTTTACCAATTACAGAGGGACGTTCAGCAAAGACCTCCTTCCTCAACGTCTGCGGCGGAATGGAGAGAGTGGCATAGTCAATTTCAAGACTCCTCAGCTCCAGGAAGCCACTGGGTGTGTTATTTCAGTCGAGGGCCCAGCTGCTGTTTTTATTTCGATTCTTTTGGTTTAAAAGCTCCTCTAGAGATCAAAAGATATCTTGGTGGTAACTTCCTATCTAACCACCGACGTATCCAAGATTCTAGAGAGGTACTGTGTGGCCAGTATTGCTTGTACGTAATTCAACGTTTGTTCCAGGGTGAAAACTTTTTTCAAATTATCCATAACTTGAACAAAAAAATATGAGCTTCGTCGATAAATTTGGTAGCTTTGCAAATCGGATCAAAACGGCATCGCATAATGGAGATTTCTTGAGCGGACCAGACACTGATTTTAATGCCAGGCAGAAGAGAATTACCAACCTAGCCCCTCCTATTTCTGAATCAGACGCTGCTACCGTCACACTCGTTAAAAATGCACTTGGTTTCTCCAAAACTGTAGACGGCAATTTGAGTTTAGCAGGAAACAGAATAGTTGATTTGGGGGCTCCCACCAGTCAAAACGAAGCAGTCACTCTAGGTTACCTTAAATCTGAAATAGGTTTGAGTAAAGATTTCGATGGAAATTTAAGCTTGGCTGACAAGAAATTAGTAAATTTGGGTCAGCCATCCAGTGATGCAGACGCAGCGACCAAGAAATATGTAGACAGACAAGTAAATCGGATTAGGAGGGAATTACGAGTTCTCAGGCGTGTCTACTGTTTTCGTTCGAATTTAGAAACGAGAGATAATTTTAAATAATTGTCAGAAAATGGCCAACAGTACATCACGGCTTCCGAACTCGGTCGGATAACTAAAGTAATAGCCCTTGCCTCACGAATCAACATTCAATTCCAAGTGGGTTTGCAGGTCGGAGCTAATTCGGTTAAGACCATTCATAAAATTGCTGGTGAGGCAGCCACCGTGGACAGCTTTGACAGGACGCCAATAGAACTGCAAATTGGGAACACGATTTTGGTCTCCAATTCAGGAGTCATTCCGACTGGGCACCATTTGTTAGAGGTACATTGCGAGTTTGAAGGATAAGAGCATAAAAAAACCAAAAATAAAATACCTCTTATTAATACCTCTTATTATTAAAGACCGCAAGTAACCAATATGAGTAACGATAACGTTTTCGCCCTGGGCCCTCACACCACCATTCAGGTCACTTCCTTCGGAGAAAATGCTGTCGTCAACTTCACGTCGGGCCAGTCCCAAATTGATTTGAAAACTCAGGAGTGGGAAGTCTTGTTAAAAAATCACGGCGATTTAAATCAAGAAATTTTGAAACGTAGGGCCAACAAAGATAATTTTAGCGGAAGCGCCGATGAAAATGGGGCCTTGGGTGCTATTGAACAGATTCAAAATGTGATTCAGTTGTTCCTAAGTCCATCAACGAAAGCTGTCTTGTTAAATCAGTTTAATTCGTTGTTACTCAATGCTCTCGATTCTATGTTTCACGCAGTGCGTCTTGGAGAAAATAAAAGACTGAGGTTAAAATTTAACGACGACGCTACTCGACTCGTGTTCTACACTTTCGATTGGAACATGATTCCGATAACCCAATGCGAAATAAATTTTGCGGAATGGAACTTGTTTCTCCAAAACATTCGGGAAATCATAGAAATTCTTAAGAATCCCTTGGACGAAATTCAACAACAGTAAGGCTGTGGCGCTTTGCTGCAGTCCGATGCTTAACACTTTACACCTGTACCCAAATCGGAAAAAAACTGAAAAAATATTGGGAAATTTTAATTTTTGACACGGCAGATCGATAGGGGAGGTCCAAATTCCGAAGAATATTGATTTTGGTGGAATTCTGACCATATTTTGAAAAATTAAAAATGGCCACCGATATCTGGGAGAAAATGAGAAACTTGGCTAAAATTAATGTTTTCTGTCTTTTTTTTTTGGCTGCAGAAAATTAATTGCAGTATGGGGGAATATTGACTGGCGAGAAAATTATAAACAAGTAAAGACATTCAGCCTTATTAATTTTTCGTTTGATTTCATTTGTGACCAATAGA
>JAHWFP010050401.1:0-20682 GCA_023313725.1 Lithobius niger | reverse complement strand
CATTTGTGACCAATAGATGGCACTCTATGTTCAGTGATAGACTCACAGCATTCAGTTAGTTAAGTGTATTACAGTTCTCTCAATAGATGGAGCAATGTTTCAGCTGATGGTGCTTGGCCAGCTTTCACTTTCGTTTGTGTATTTTATCAAACTCTCAATAGATGGCACTTCATTTACTGCTTAGCACTGATCACTTAGTTAGGTGTACTACAGTTCTCTCAATAGATGGAGCTATGTTTCAGCAGTTTCAATTTGTGTATTTGACTATTCAAACTCTCGATAGATGGCACTTGGTTTACTGTTTTGTGTATTTTATTCAAACTCTCAGATGGAGCTCTGTTTCAGTTATTCAAACTCACAATAAATGGCACTTGGTGCACTGAGCACTTTCATTTTTCGATTTTATTAATTTCTTGGTGGCAATTAGTTTGGGTTGTAAACCGCACCTGATACAAACTATACAAACGGTCCGGTTCAGAAGTTACTGACTGCTGTCCCCCCCCCCCCCCCCCGATAGGTTTGTGTCATTCTGGTTCCACTAAAATATCTCGCTTTGGCGTAGCTGTGGTGTGTTTTGGGCAAAGGGAACGGAAGCACATGAGAAATTAGCCTTCGAGGGCTAATTTTTACCCAAAATGCTTCCAAAAAAAAAAAATCTTTATTACTGGGGGAAAATCAACAGGTGTTTTTGTGTTTATAAACTTACTAAATTTGTAGATAAGCTATTGCATATTTCATACTTACTTTTACAAGTGTCCATATTTTTTTAAAGTAGAATGTAGGTCAAGGTCATTTTCTGGAATCCTCCTAATGTCCCGCTTATGCCCATGGTTTTTTTTTTATTTTGACCTTGTGGGCACTAAGCGGGACATATCGTGGCATAGGAGGTTTTCCAATGCTTTTTTACTTAATCCAAAAATATAGCCTAGGACGGTTAGACTATACTCAAGGAACACTGCCTGAGAAAACCTAAGACGGGAAGATTTTCTTAGCACTGCAGCGAGGTCGGGCCAACAGCGGTGTAATCGATGCGTGGTTTTTTTCTTAATATATTCCACGTAAGCAATCGTGTAGTTTACGTTTGTGTCAAAATAGCTAGCCCTAAATTGACACAAACTTCATTACACGACAAACCAACGTGCGGTCCCCACTGGAAAACGATTCAGAGCAGGCAGTTAAACGCAACAATATTTCTTAGGCTAGTAAGATACATTGTTCCGTTTGCTACCCTTTCATTCTCGAAAACAGTCGGTGGTAAGGGATAGAAGGGAAGGACAAACAGACAAACAACAAACAAATACAACGTGCCTCAAGTTCATAGGTGTCGACTATTTTTCCGAATTATCATACGTCGCATTTTCTCTCCCGAAAAAAGCTTCACGAAAAAACGGTTTTTTTAAGCCCACTAAAACTTGTGTCAGGCCACGGCTTTTTCGGACGTATTAGTTAACCTACGATGGAACTAACGGCGCTGTGCAAGACCGAAACTCGCTCCACCCGAGGATTACCATACGCCATCGGCGATAAACTAACTCCGAATCACCCGTGTTATAACAATTAAAGAACAGGACGTACAAACAAAAAATAATGCGACTCCGGGCAGTACGTAACCAGCTGAGGTGGCTTGAAAATTGTGACTGAGTCGCTCCACAAACCCCAGATTCCACGCTGAAAGGATGCACGCCTCGTGAGCCAAATCCACAGAAGACGTAACAAGACTGCGTAGCATTTTGTAAATAATAGTGCTCAAGCCACGCTGCAGTTGATTGAATAATTCGTAGTTGAATAATTTGCAGTATAAGGAAGGCATTCGTATAAGATCGTAGCGTAATTCATAAAATAAAGCATTCGTAGTTGAATAATTCGCAGTATAAGGAAGGCATCCGGATAAGATTCGTAGCGTAATTCGTAAAATAAGGCATTCGTAGCAGGATTCAACACTGGTGTGGTTGAGCACTGTGAGAATGTACGCCTCGTGCCGAATTTGTGGATGGTAGCACGGAGTAACGACAAAGCAATCAGGGTGTACAAATGAAGTTGCTTTTTCGAACTGTACCATAATTAACAAGCCACCCATATCAAAAAAAAAATCTGGTCGTACTACTTACATTTTCCCGTGATAACAGCCGCAAAAATGAGGCAATTTTGGCGTGCAAATACTTTTGTACGCAGGAAAAGGACGTATTAAACCAGGACTTGTGCACGTCCTGTTGCACTAATGTCAATGCCGAGCAAATTAATTAGTGCAATAAAATATTACGAAGGCAGCATTTTAATCTTTTTTGGCGGCCTGAGAGCAGACGTTACGTAAATGTTGAAAAGGATGCAGCATCATTGTGTCGCATGCAATAACGGGAAATAATAACGACGCAGTTTGTATCTTGTAAAGAAGCATTGATGTCACGCTCCAATTGACTCGAGTAGAAATTTAATTGAACTGTTTACCGTTTTGTAACCTTTGAAAGTCTGAATTTTATTTTTAACAAATGTCAGTTGTTACTTTCGCAACAGGATTTTCAAATAAAGAGTATTCTTTTGTATCCTTCCACCGCTCTGAACAACACAGTTTGATCTCGTTTCGTAATGTCAAAAAAATAAATACATTTCTTTGAGCCTTGTGTTATCTGAAGCAAACTGACGCTCGTATAGATGAACGGCTCAATTTTGAACATTGCCGCACGTTTTTTAAAAGGGAAAACAAGGCTAGTGAAGGGGAAACAATCCTAATAGAGTGGAGGAGAAAATAAATAAATGGTGGTTACTTTGTTACAACTTTCGTTTACGGAATAGTCCGAGCTCTACAAACACTTTGCGGGCATAGATAAACTCATGGGGAAAGTTTCCGAAGACGAATAAACATTTCTCCGTTCGGACTGCCTCCGCGTGGCAGTACCAACGACCGTTAAAAAAAAAAAAATTTCATTCATGATGAACACAGCCCCTATGTAGGTATCGTCTACTTCGAAAAGGTTTTCGTAGGTCTCGTTGAAGGCAGACCCAGTATTGTAGTAGGTCGGTTTGTAGAGCCCTGGCTTCGATGAAGGCAGACCCAGTATTGTAGTAGGTCTGTTTGGGTAGCCTGGCTTCGATAACAATACAATACAATGGTTTTCATAGGCAGTCCGTCGTAGTAGTTAAATCAATCTACTAACGCAGCAATGTATATTTGTAACCATTGTAGTAACACTCGCTGTATAACAGAAACCCCAGACAGTTATGGTATGGGAAGGAGTTTAAATCAACAGTCAAGTGTTTCAACTCGATTAGATGTCTTTGCTTCTCATTGAAAGTGCAACATAACCAAACGAAATTAAATTGTATGGGTATATCCTGCATAATGGTTGAGTACAATGAGCACTCGAGAGCATAGCGTCTCTACAACATTCTTCACAAAAAGATTGTAATAAGCAGGAACATGATGTTTCAAGAGTACTTTTTAGGCACAAACCATCTGCAGGATCCCAATTCAAAGTAACACTTTTAGCTCTTAGAACCGGTCATCAGGTCACTTGAGTTAAAAGAGCATACTTGTGTAAACTTGTGGTGTACGTGGATGACACGGCTGTACTTGCTTTCTCATCAAAGATGCTTCAGCTTGCAAGAAAATTACTCAGTACAAGCTTTGAGATTCGGACATTAGGACCAGTAAATTTCCAAAATTTGGGAAAGTTGTTATGGAATATGTCCCAATCCAAATGAACATTGCCAACCAATTCACCAACCTGCAATTTGATGTAGGGCAAAGTGTCATTACTACTAATAAACTGAATGCTTTGTCTTCCTGTTAAAGCTTTTGTAGTCAGGTGGGAAATTTATTGATGTCCAGATTTTATGTAAATATTTCCAAGTAATGTATGACATCATTCAATGTCTACCAATCTAACCGGACCAAAAAGGAAGCCCTTTTCCATTGCACATTGGCAATAGAAGACTTCCTGGCCTATACTCACCTGGCAACGCCTCCTTTAAAAGAAGACAACCTGAATACCAGAGCCTTACATTATACCTACCGTGAAAGATTTGAATTTTTCCATCTTTACCTTAAATATGTATCTGTTTGCAATTTTAATGAGAATAAATACATAATGCATATTTTATGACTTTCTGCATTTCTTTTGTCAAACAGCTGCCTTTAACAGTATTTTAGCCAAACCAGAACCACCTTTAGAACTTAGAGACCTAATGTGCTGAGACCTTAACTCCTTGCTTGGGAGCTTTGTAAGAGTTCTCTGGGAACCATAGTACAGCGAGTAAAGCCCAACTGATGAGTAGGGCCCAAATCTCCTAACCTCGAGACCAAACGCCCTACCAACCAATGTACAGGGTGATTAATAAAGTACTGAAAAATAGGCCTATAAGATATAGGCCTATAAGACAAAGGCCTATGAAATGCTGGCCTATAAAATGTAGGCCTATAATAAACCTAATAAAATGATGATATTCACACGATTACTCCAAGTTTTGTACGGTACAGTGCATCTTAGGTTATTGTACCAGTGGAAAGCCTGTCATACATGAGTGGGGTAGCAGTTCCCCCCTGCCCCAGGAAATAAAATGCGCTCAAAAGGTATAGCACGGCCCCTATTGTACCCAAGCTACAAGCCTCGTGAGCTCATCTATAATATCCAGCCTTATTAACTTTGAGCAACACTTTATTGTGAAACCAGGATTTGAACCCTGTAACGGACAAGGTTTGAAATTCTATGATATCTCCAACCGTATTCATGTATTACAGTGCATTTGGATTGCCAAACCGAAAACTTTGGAAACCTCTTAAACAATTTAGTCAAATCTAATAAATATCCTGAATTCAGGGTTTGAACACGCAACTAAAAAGGTTTGAAATGCGTTGATATTTTCAACCATAGTGCATCTGTAAATGTAGCTTGCTTACGCTAGCCTGATAAACAACTTAACTGCCAGATTGAACTCCAACATTGCTCGGATGTCGGAAATATACATTAGATATTTCCTGGTTCGGAATGAAAGTAAGCCTCATCCATCTTAATTCAACACTACATTTTCGAAGTATCCACCTTGTGTTGCAATGCAATGGCGAAGCCTTTAATCAAGATTTTGCCAAACTCTGGCCTCAATCATAACCGATGTAATTGTCTCACAGATCTCAACTCTTAGCTCCTGAACGGTCCCCGGTTGATGTAGTGCTACACCTAGCCTGTTCCTCAGATAGACCCATAGGAAGCAGTTGGGAGGGGTTAGATCAGGACTTCTGGGTGGCCATTCTACTACTCCTCCCTCCCAATCCACCTGCCACGAAAGGTCTGATACAACCACTCCCGTACATTGCATCCAAAGTGAGGAGGACATCGTATGGTATCAGCACATACCATACGATAGTAAGATCTGCAAGCGGCACTTCCTCCTTGATGGATGGTTGAATCTAGTCTTGGAGCAGGTGTAAATACCGTTCAACATTTAGTGGTCCATCAGTGAAGAATGGTCCTATCAACCGTGAACTCACAAACCCCGCACCACACATTCTTGCTGGGATTATGTTGGTGGTGTCCCTCAATTGTGTAATGTGGGTTTGTGATGCTGCATTCACGTTTGTTCTGTTTGTTAGGTAATATATGCAATGAAATGTGGGCCTCGTCAGTCAAAATATGGGCCTCGATGGGCCTCACCATCAATGGTTTCAAACAGCCCATTGAGCGAATTGTAGTTTTCTGTTATAGTCCTCTTCATCAAAGTGTTGTGGAGTGGCGGTTTGTATCCATGGTACCCCTGTTCCTTAAGGATTCCATGGATGGCTGTTTGGTTGGTATTAAGATGCTGGGCAAGGTCTTGTTGTGATGTTCGAGGGGTTACTTCGATAGACTCAATTACGGCAAGCGTACTTTCTTTATCTGTATCCGACCGTGGGCGACCTTTTATTAGATTGAACAATGGTTTCTGTTTCATGTGCTAATAAAATTATGCACCCCTATAGTATAGGCCTACAGCCCTACATTTTATAAACGTACAACTTATAGGCCTACATATTATAGGCTTACATTCATAGGCCTATTTTTCAGTACTTTATGAATCACCCTGTATATATAAACAACAGTAGTGGCTACCTAGTCACAACCATCTTCTGTTCACTTCTGCCATATCATGCACTGCAATAGCGATCTTTATTGTATAATCTAAACGTAGTAACCATCATCACAATTGCTGGCATATTGTCAGCTTATAAGCCTAATTTTTACGTTTTAACTTCGTAAGTAGCAGCTAACGAAGAATTTGGTTCGAGTTTAAGCCTATTCAGTCATGCACACGGCATCGAGAGTTTTTTAATGAAGCTAATATATCATTTAACGAAATCGTTTTCTTTTTTACGGTTACGTGTTTTCGTATACTGGTTAAATGCGACAATCAAATGTTATTATTTCATTGAGTTACGTCAAGAAAGCCTATTTGTTATAAGGAAGCAACCATGTTTTAATTTGCCGTGTGTTTTAAAAGCAACTTAACTACCGCTGAAAAAGGCGAGGGACGGACAGACAAAGCCGTTACTATATTCTTCCCAGACGTTTCGGCTGAACAGAACACTAAAAAGGCCCCTGCAATCGTACGTCCTGGGTCTCAAAGGATTAATAACATCAAGAAACAAAGTGCAGTAGCTGTTGGTTAACGTTTTGAAAAAAAAAAAATATCAAAATAACTTTAGATTACTTTTGGAACACGGTTTATCTTTGGAAGGAACCCGTGCAAAGTGAGCTGAGAACAGCCGAGTGGATAGATAGGTTTCTGGCCTCCCAGTCAAGGAAGCGCGGCTCGAATTGTATAGTCCATGGGCTACGCACTTATCGGTACCAGTCAAGGAGGCAAAATAATACCTTTACCACATGATCCATCATGCAATACATAACAAATTTTAGTGTGATAACCTTTGATTCATTTTTTAGTGTGATAATTCAAAATTTTTACAAAAAAAACCTTTGATTGGGTCAAAGTAGGGATCAAAAAGTTAAAATTTGCAATTTTTTTGCCATTTTGACCTGTTATTCAAAAAGCGTTATTACTACCAAAAAACTGTTCTAATAAACGTTGTTTGCAGTGATGTAATCCATACAATGTAGGTCGCATACTTTTTTTCATAATTTGTCTCGTATATTTTTCGAGAAAACGGTCGTTTTGGACCATTTTCGGTCATTTTGGCTTATTTAATGCAACAGATATTTCAATTTACCAACCTACAAATTCAACTGCTGTTGTGTCGTTTCTGATTCAGGTGTATGACTCAATTTGACTAATTCCAAAGGTGGGAATGTCTTGTTTTGCGTCAATGATCATAGAAAGGATCTAGCGCTGTTAGGTGTTGAGTTTTGGTAAAGGCTGGTATCACAGGCACCGTTCGATTGTTTGCTCAGTTTCGACTTTCAGCTACTGTTGAGACGTTTCTAATTTAGGTGGGAGACTCCAATTAGGTTCACGCTAAAGGCAGGAATGTCTTCTTTACAGTTAGGGTAATAAAAAGAGTCGGCCACTGTTAAGGACTGAGCTATGCCCGTTTTACTAGGGGCTGGTATCACAGGCACCATTCGATTTTGCACTCATTTTTTACTTTCAACTGCTGTTGTGACTACCCGAACAGTGGTGTGAACCATTTCAAATACCCTGAATACATAGAAGCCATTCCCACCATTCCTATGTACCTTATTGGAGTCATCCACCTTAATTAGAAACGTCACAACAGCAGTAGAAAACTGAAAATGAGCGAAAAATAGAACGGTGCCTGTGATACTAGCCCCTAGTAAAACGGGTGTCACTTGGTTCCTAACAGTGATAGTCCCTTTCAATACCCTTGATGCAAACAAGACATTCCCACCTTTCGAATGAACCTAATTCGAGTCGTAATAGGAGAAGAAAGGGTGGGGATGGAAAAGAAACTTAACGCGAATGCGTCGGTTCCCTTTTCGATCAAAGGAGGAGGCAGTGGAAGTAGGTTCATAGAAACGCGCCTGTGCTGTAGTGTATTCATTAATAGCAACTGGGAGCATACCTAGCTTCATCTGCACACGCGTAGTTGATGTGAATGGGCGATTGTGAGAGCATTTTCACGCAATAAACTTAGGCGTTAATATAGCACACTCCACAAGTTGCATCGTTCAGATTAGTAGATGGCCATACTTCAATTCTTTCTGTAAATGTCCGTCCAGGTAACATATCAAACCATATAATCAATAATTCACCGTTACTGGTTGAAAAAAATGGTTGTTAGCTTTTACAACGGTGATCGAATAAGTTGCACTGCTGTGATGTCGCATCGTTTTCGGGTACTTTACGTAGAGCCTGCATCATCGCAATGAATACATGTAGGTCACACAAAGAAAGTTAGACAACAATTCTATCGAAAAACACCGTTCAGTTGCTTACCGCGAATTAGTAGTTACTTAGCCAATATCGATTGACAATTGGCCAAAATAACTGACGAACCAAGATGGCGGAGCTGATTTCTGTTCACGTGCCGGGTTGCAATGGAAACGTAAGAGAGTACGTTGATGTGAGAGGACAGGTATCTTTTCCGTCCCAACCCCTTTCTTCTCCTATGGAGTCATCCAACTGAATTAGAAACGTGACAACGGCAGTTGAAAGTTGAAAATAAGTGAAAAATCAAACGGAGCCTGTGGTACCAGCCACAAGCAAATAAGGTAAAAAATTTGGCATTTTATTACCTTTTGACCCCACTTTGACTCATTGAGCTGCTTTGTATCAAAGGTTAGTACACCAAGAGTTGTTAAATATTATATTTTGTATCACGTGGTATAGGTAAAATTTTGCCAGTTTTCAGGCACCAACAAGCTAAAATTCGCCGTCTGGCAATTTTAAGGCTCAAGTAATTGAGGGGTACTTTTTCCAAAATTGGTCTTTAACACATAAAAACTGCATTTTCCCCACTTAGCAACAAGGAGGAAAATCCTTCATTGATTGGGCCAAGTCTTCCAACAAGAAGCGAAATGAGTGCTGCTTCCGACAGAGTGTGCCTTTCTTTTTCTGTCGTCTTTGCTAACCATTTTGGAACAATATTGACAAAATGGGAAAAAGAAACCGTTTCTTTTATGAAATCGACCCAACCAGTCAATCCTAACACCGACAGCCTTGCAGCTTTTAGTCTTCTGTACAGCCGTACCTGCTGAGAAGACTATTGCAAACGAATTTGTCCGTCCGTCGCTTTTTTCAACTTCGCAACGGTACCAGATAGACACGACCACGGTTTAGAACGTTAGATTCAGTGTGAGAAGTTAGTTAAACAGCATGGCAAATTAAAACATCGCTACTTCCTTATAGCTAATAGACTTCTTCGATTTAACTAAATTAAATAATAACATTTAATCATCGAATTGGAACCCTAAGATAACATGCAATTTAGACAAATAGATTTTGGCTTCATTTCAAATAGTATCGACGCATTGTTGCATGTATGAATAGGCTTATCGTCGAACCAAATTCTCCATTCTCTATCTGCTACTTACGAAATTAGAACAGCAGTTAAAAAAATTAGGCCTGAAAAATAAAAATTAAGCCTAAAATTACGTTACCGGTGACAACGTCAAGTTGCTACGAGTCGTTGCTGGCTTCATCAACAGTGTCTCGCCCGTCACTTCCCTATTACCACTGATCTATATATGCTACGTTGCATGGTACGTTGTTAACACTGTAACTGTGTGTCCGGAGGAAAAAAAGTGTTACAAAAATGAATAGGCCTACTATAAATCCAAATCTCCGTTGGCTGCTGCTGACGAAATTAAGGCTGCTGGTAAAAATTAGGCCTAAGATTTTTACAATTAGGCCTAAGATAACAATTACGCCTGAAATGTAAAATAAGCTTAAAAGCTAACACATTTTTAACCAGTAATTCTAATGGTTACTGCTTTTAGATTATATAAGAGAGATAGCTGTTGCAATGCGTGGTAGAGGTGTGCGCCTTACCATAGGTAGTGGCGGAACTGTACAGTAGACCGGATGCGACTAATCGCTATAGCCGCTTGGTAAATGCTAGAACCTTTTCTTTTGATACAAAACAATATTCTCATTATTTTTTCGCGGCTTTTTCGTTTATCTTTATTTTCTTTTATCGAGTCATGTTTAGGATAGGTTTACCACTTTTTTTCCTCTTCGTTGATAAATGTGTGTAAGTGGCCTTGCCTTTAAAGTGATGTCTCAAGTTTCATAACGTCCAGATTCACGGCACTGCAGTTGAGGAAGCGGCAAAAACGAGTTTGAAAGTGCGTCGCCAGATTGGAATTCGAGATCCGAACCTCGTAAATTGCTTCTTAAAGCTGGCACAAATCAGCAGACAGGCTATCACTCTGAATGTGCAACAAAAATAAGCTGTAATAATCATGCTGCAATGTTGAATAATAATAATAATAATAAAACTTTCTTCAATTAAGAAAATGAGGTATCAATGACACCACTAATATACATCATTGAAAGAGGAAAAAAATACATGAATATAAAACCTAGGTAAAAATTAAAAAGTACATGGGTATAATAATAATAGGTACGTGGAAATAAGACTTGAGTTAAGTGATAGCATAGGTTACATCCCTCAAATGCAATCTAAGCCTTCTTTTAAAAACATAAATACTGGTCGAGGCCATCACCTCTGTGGGCATAGCATTTCTCACTCGTCCCACTCGCAACAGGGAGAAGTAGTGTCTACTATTGTACTGGATCTCTTTCAAGCAAACAACCAACAATCGGCCAATATGTTAATTGAATATGTTAAGTAGTAGTAATACTGGTGCAACCTATTTATTCCACAACGTCTCTGGTAACCACTTGCAAGGGTCGATACATATATGGATACAAGTAGAGTCCTCATGAATACATCTCTCTCCCCAAAGCAAAGTTAATAAGGATTACCACAAAGCTCTTTGGTAGTTTGAAGTCATCATATCAAACGTCACACTCTTTCGCCAAGTTAATCTCAGGAAGTCCGAAGGTTAAATGAAAAAAATAGAAAATTGTCATGACAACAATCGAACCTTTTGGGCTCCATATAATGGCCATTTCTTGTTTTTGTTGTTGTTGTTGCTGTTGTTGTGACTCTTTGCCCTAACCTGGAGATCGTACCAATGAACAGATTTTCAATTGTTATAGCTTAAAACGTAGGTATGAACAAGGCCTAGAGTCATGTATCAGTTATTTGAATGTGACTACATATTCTTGTTGTTGTTGTCTTGCTCACGAGTCACTACCCACCCGCACACACCCACGACCAGGTGGAAGCCAGCATCATACAAGTCATAAATCATCAGCATTGAGTAGGTGCTCTCTAGACTGCGGTGTAGATGAAAACACGGAGCTAGAAAAAAAGAAAACATGAACCCTTAAAACTTGGTAGAAAGCGGCCAAGTACTACGTTCTGCCCTACCTTTATAGCCAAACAACTGTAAACACACTTCAATTTTACTACTAAAAAGCTTAAAACAAAATACCAACATTAAAACTTTATCAGGACCCTGCTGCCAAGCAGCAATATCGCCGTCCAAAATAACTAGGTTGCACACAATACTAAGCATTACAGAGTGTCATTGAGGAGTGTACATCACTTGATTTTTTCAGCATATCATTTGCTGTAAAACTGACAAATCTTCTCTTAATATTATTTTCTTATATTCTTATATCCTATATATATATTCTTATATATTATATTCTTAATATTATTTTCCTTAATAAAATCTTCTCTTGAGCACTATGTAATTCTTTTTGCAGTCACTATAAAAACAAACATTGCTCTGCTTGTTGGCAAATTTAATACTTTTAAAGAACTCTAGCCAAGACATGATTACATTGTTTGTTGCTTTTGAAGTGAAAATTTTAACGCGCAACTGAATACATTTTTATTTTGTTTTCTAAAAATTTTGTTTTTCTAAAAAAAAGAGCACGGGCTGGGATGCTAAACGAAGCACTTATATTCTTAGTACAAAGGGTTTAACGAGCGTTAACCACTCCTGGTCATTCTCCTGGTATTCTTAGTTTTGTTAAGGCGAACAATGGTACACTTATTGTAAAATAGGCTGTAAGGTAGTTTACGGAATTAAGGTGGCCATTGCAATGTTACAAGTAGTCACGTCACACAAACTGCAGACTGAGGGGATATTCAAGTGGTTTAGAGACAGCACGTTCCACGAGAGGTACTGTACCCATATACTGTTACATATATATATTTGTTAAGAACTGATGGGTGTAAATACAAATCAGAGGTAAGTAGTAAACAATGTAGGTACTAAGGCGCCATATTCATACTGGTAGTGTTATTTGTTAATAATACCACATACACTACAGTCGTCCCTACTAATATAGAAGTAAGGACGACTGCTATTTTATAATTTCTTTATATACAAGTTATAGCTACTATTTATACAAATAACCTCCCATATTAACTTCTTAGTTTTAAGTGCTCTTATCAAATCCAGTTAAATAATTAATTTAAATCCACTTGATTAATAAACTACATATAACACATATTATCACCCCACCCACAAAAAAAAGTTAGCAGCATCACATAACAACGCAACGAATAATCTAGGCACATAGAGAAATTTATGTACAATTAAAAAAATTGTCGCAAAACTACTCAACTCAAAGAACAAAAAGTTGGCTGCCTCTACTCCATTTTAACTAATCCACCCTCAGCTATGCTTTATAAATTTAACCTTTGCAACGGCTTCTTAAGCCTAGATGAAATTCTTACTGGTGGTGGCACAGGTAATGTTCGCTTGCATGGCATTCCACGCTGGAGAGTCAGCCTTACAACAGGGGTGTTCCCTTGTTGGCACACACCTCTATCTTGTGGTACCAGAAGTGAAGGAAAATCCAGATTTAAATTCAATGGTGTGTATGGGTGTATTTTTAACATGTGGTGTTGTATCCAAAGGATCTTTATTTCCCTGCGAATTTCCATCTTTAAATAAATTCGGAAACAACGTCGCTTGAACAGAATAACATAGTAGGACATTTTGAGCTTTTTTTCTTAAGTGGTAGCCCCCTCTACCAAGTTAAACAGGAGTCATCATGCTATTTGGTTTTATTTGGCATATCTACATCATTTGTTGGTTTCTTGTGATGAACTATTGGCCTTGCTTCTGCCAAAAAATACTTGGTTTTATTTTTATGTGAAAGTGAAATTCGCTATCCTTGGATATGATTATTCTAGGTCCCCGTTCATACTTCACATTTGGTCGATTATTCATACAATAGACTTCATCATACCTAACATCAAAGGTTAGGTCGGGTTAATGACTAGTTGGTTTCAGCTGACGTGTTTGAGTTGCGTCAACTTTACCTTGAGTTCAGGGAAACATGAGCGACAAACGCGTTTGGACCAGGGCTGAATTTATAAGTAGGCCCGAGAGGCCCGGGACTATAGCTGCACTTTTTTAGGGGCGTCAAGACGGCTTAAACACTATTGTATGTGAGAAGAGCTGGTGCGAGTTCATGACAATTTATCAACTAAATGCTGGCGCTATCCATTGTTAGAATTAAGCTAACCTAAAATCAGACTAAAAACGGTACGATATACCGCATCCTGTCAAGAGATGACGCTATAAATAAGTTGTTGTTATCATGTGCAATACATATCAATAGCACTTTCCACAACAGTAATGGTACAGTACCATGTAGACCGATTTTGATGTTGGCCATGGCTCAGTTTTTTCAACATTCTTTTTCTTTAAACCATACTTACGTTATTTACCAACTTTTCATAGCCTTATGTTTGGTTGATTGTCGTGCGTTGATTGTAGTAATGAAATAAAATGAGTAGCCATGAGCGAGTGAAACTAAGCGGCACTCATTACCCAAAACAGGGGGAAACAAGAGAAAAAAGGACAAGACAAGACCCTAGTAAGCAAATCCCTAACATTTCTTAATTTAAGTTCAAAGGGCAATGGAAGTAGGTTACTCTTAATCACTTTTCTCAGTAACATTGCTCAAATTATTTTTGCCCTACCAGTTTTCCATGGGTCATAAACGACCTAACCTAAATTCGTAAGAATCTGGGGAAGGGGAAGTTTTGGCGCCATTGAAGAGCGGCATTACGGTTGGGCCTACAGGTGGCAAGAGCTTAAATCCGGTCCTGGTTTGGACATTACACTTTAGAAATAACTTGGATGGCATAGCTTGCATAATACAGTGTTGACACATTTCGAACTTACGTTAGGAAATTTAACAACACTTCTTCTAATGACAAGCCTTGTGAGATACTGGCATTTATTGAACTTTTAAACTACGAACTAGTTTTCTGCACTTTTGTTCGTCCAAGGTTGGTAAGGAATGCTCTTGACGTGTTGGACACCACATTCTTTTAAAAACATTTAGAATTTGTGACTCATAAATGGGGTCCATTTGTCGGGCACGATAGTACAACACAGCCCATACATTTTAAATAACTCTTAAAAATCTTAATTATGCTCGAGCTGGTAGTTAAATTCATGATATATGCGAATGTAAACTTAGAATGGGTATCCGACACGACAAGAAATATTTTTCTTGCAAATGTATCGCAAAAATCTTTATGAAACCTATTTCACACAGATGCTGGCCATCCCAAACATGCTGTTTGCCAGTGACACCACTATCTCTATTTGTTTGGCATGGTAGACACTGTTTTGCTATGTTTTCGAGGTCTGTTTCTATTTTTGGCAACCATACAAGAGAATAAGCAAATGTTTTAATTCGAACAATGCCACAGTAACCCAAGTGCAATTCAGTGAGGAACTGGGGCCTTAGCAATTCTGGTATTATTATTCTGTGATCACAATACATCACATTATCTTACAAATATAGTTTGTGGCGTTTTATGAAGACCTACATCCATGCTTCATGTAATTTCTTTGATTCCAAGAGCATCACAAAATCGATTTACTGATTATTTCGTCACAAACTAATTACAAATATTGCTCACACTTCGTTCGTAACATTCCTCAACACGTCTGCATGTCACCTATATCATTCAAAATATAAGATTTGTTTGTTTGTTCTTCTCGAGAAGTAATCCCCAACGAAGGTGAGAGATGAAAGATTGAGAGAGCGAAGCGAAACATACATTGAAAATATTTCATTTACGTAGAAATTGCTCGCTTTGCTCGTTCAATCCACGCACCTCCGTGCTTCGGAGACACGAATGTTTGACATCCTTTTAAAACCAGATCTGCGGGTCCTAATTTTCCATGGATCAAGTCAGTTGATACAATACCAACTTTAAGATCTACATGTGGTATGTTGCAAAATACGTCTTCCTTTTAGGTCATGTTTTTGTGTGCATCCTTTACCAGATCATCTTAGTACATAACTAATAGCTTCAAGACAGTTTGTTTGTCACGACTTTTAACCCGTGCATTAACAAAGTATGACGTCATGAACAGCACCATGAGGTAAAAAGTAAACTTTGACGTTATTTTGTCAGGTTTTTCGCATATTTTAGGGTCATACAATCAAGTTACAGCAAAATATGCCTAACCGAAGTGTAATTTAATTATCTTTCATTTGGTCCTAATCCCATCTTTGTAGGTGCCTTGGTTCAAGAGGAGTAGAGGTACAAACACACTCACACGCACATCATAAGTTTTTAATGATGTAGATGGTTTCAAATTCTCATCTTCACTTTTAGCTGGCCAGCCATCATTTGTTTAACTATAAACTGTTGCTAATAAATTATCCTGTAAAGTGTACTTTGCAAGTTGGTTAGCTAAAACTGGAAGAGATTCAATAGTCTCAAGTTTCATGATCGTTTGGAAGGAGGTTCATATGGAACAGGTTTTCACGATAAAAATATCTGCAGTTAAGTTATCTTTATCAGGGATGTACTGCAGCGCAATATCATACCAACTGAGATATAGTGCCCAATGCTGTATACGCGAGGCCACCATATCTGGACTGGATACTCTGCTACCAAACGCTTACAGCAAAGCCTTCTAATCTGTTTGAAGTATAAATCTCCCCCAAACAAGTACAAGTGGAATCTCTTAACCCCAAATACTATAGATTATGTCTCACAATCGAACTGAGTGTAAGCCAAGTTTGGCTTTGCTTAGTGCACATGAAACAAAAGCTATGCACCTATTTTTCTCTGACAGTGTTTCATGTATTTGTGCAGCGCCGACCCTACCGGAGATGCATCACACACCAATTTCATAGGCAAGGCTGGGTCATAGTGTGCAAAAACTTTAGAATCTAGAAAAGCTGCCTTTGTCTTTTTACACTGCTTTCGAACAATTTTCTGTCCATTCCCAGGATGTTTTGGGTGAAAGTAACTTGTTTAATGGAGACAATATGGAAGCCAGGTAAGGCACACATTTCCCATACTGGTTCATAAATCCACAATAGGATTTTAACTCGGCGATATTTCCAGGCTCAAGCACTAATATGATATCATCAAGTACTTCAGGTTGGTTAGAGATTCTTGTCTTTGTCAAGTTGAAAACCAGGAAAGCTTAACTCTAATACAACTATACAGCAGTACGGAGCGTATTTTAAGGAGACTGGCGCCATGCTCCTTACCTTTTCCAGCTGCTAGGATATCATCAACAAATGGGTTTGCTAGAGGTATATCCCTCAGCCTATGTTCCATTCTCCTTTGGAAACTGCCCGAGGCACTGGGAGATCCTTTTCCTTTGAAGTAGGCCAAAACAGGTGTTAATTGTTAAGGGTGCCTTGGCTTCCTCATCAAACTCTAGCTACAGAAAAGCAGCAGAAAGATCGATAATCGATAAAGTGTCGCATCCAGCAAGCTGACTGAAGAAATCTTCTGCCCTTGGCACTGGACGGTATTCGATTTCAAATATTGGATTCACTGTGCCAGAGTAATCCCCACTGCTCTAACTTCCCAATTAGGTTTGAACACAAGTACTGTGGGAGTCGTCCAAGTACAGCAATGAACAGGTTTTTAGAAAGCCCTCCCGCACTTGTCAGTTTATTTCGGCTTTAACCTTGCCTCCATGTCCTAGGGGCACAACCCTGGCCTTACAATATTTAGGTACAGCGTCAGCTTTAAGTTTGTCAGTGGCTTTGAAATCTTTCCAAGTGCCCAGAACTGGAGAAAACAATTCGGGGAACCTGGCAAAGACTTCATCGTCGGTTACAAACTGTGTATCTTGTGTAATAGTTTCAAGACTATCAACCTCTACCTTGTAAAATTCAGTCTGGTTCAAGTTAACCTTTGTCATCCAACTTCTACCTAGGAGTGCTGGTTGCTGTCATGTGAAATTATAGCATACAAACTGTCAGTTTGGTTATTTAATGTGACATTTAGTTTAACATTTAGTTTTAAAGATTTGGCCACTGCTTCTACCCACGATTTTAGTGTAATATTCAGATATTCGAGAAATACTTGTAGTACCAACCAATGGTTAACAAACTAGAATCTGAGCCTGAATTAACTTCTTTCTAGTGGTAATTTGTGGCCATTGAGGTCACAGTGAACAATCCATTTGTTACTATGAACACTCGAAACTTGAAACCGTCTTCAGTTCTGCTGTCATTTTCTTATCCCAACATGCAACTTATTTACGCGTGTGAGCATCGTGTGTGGCGTGTAAATATCTACATGAAGTGCACATTTGCCTGCGCTTGAAAGCACGAAAACTCTCGCTTTACTTCACGTGCACCACAATTATAAATGGTAGCGTGCAAGCAATGAGCATGGAAAAAAAGCCAAGCGTCATGCTTACGTGCAAAATTCAATTTTATAAATAGCCCCATTTATAAATTGAATTTGACACGTAAGCATGACGCTTGGCTTTTTCCATGCTCATATTGCTTGCACGCTACCATTTATAATTGTGGTGCACGGGAAGCAACACGAACGTTTTGGTGTTTTCAAGCATAAGCAAATGTGAACTTCATGTTGAAGCAGAAAGACAGATGAGAGGCAAACACGAAGGAATTTCAAACCAGGAAACCTCTGGTCATGGTAGGGGCCGAGAAATTATCCAGATTATGTCAGAAAAAAACCCATAGCTCCTGAAAGAGCCTGGTAGTCTCACACTACCCTTGCTGGACTGGTAGGGACTCTGACCGTGTAACCTTTCCAGTCACAAGTCAGATTATCTTCGTCTGCTGAGCTCTGCCACTAGTTAGCCACCATGACCACCGTCTATGAAATAGTACTGCAATTCCATTCTACATTCGTTTAGCATTTTATATGGGCTTTATCCATTGATGATCTCATTTCTATACACTTTGTGATTATTTTTGATCTTACGAATAGCTGCTGGCGACTAAAGGCTTCAATTTCTTTGGTAATGACGTCACTTCGGTTCTAATGAGAAATATACTGCCGGCTCAACAACTACCGCCATTTACGATACCACGACAAGACTGGGTTAGAAGGGAATTATTGACATCTGTGTTTTTCATCGCCTAATTCGCAGCGAATGAGAATTTCATATTCAAGTTCCGTACTAGCAGTGCAGGTTGTTGCACAGATTAAGGCAGAATGTAATTAAAAAGGAAATACAATCTGCGATTTAAAATAAAGACCAAAAATGGAAAATAAAGATTTCACTCTTGCAAGTGCGAGGTTTCAACACATTAATACTGTTGAGTAAATTCGAAATAAATATCCAGGATTTTGTTAAACCGAGTGCTAAGGGGGTGCGGTAGTAGAACTGGAGGAAAGGGTGGGGGTTGCTGTATAAACTTTTCACATAAAAATGTGTTACAGATTTTTTTAGATTGGTTTTACCCCTTTTTTTTTTGCTTTCGTCAGCTTTCATTTTGCTTTCGACCCTTGTTAAACTTGCCTGAATATAAAAATGGACGAAAGCAAAACTAAAAAGGATGAAACCAATGTTAAAAACCTTGTATTTTGTCCTTGTAGTAAAAAGAACTTATCTCCCGCTCTTTTTTAATAATGAAGAATAGCCGTGCTGTCAGTGTTGCACCTTCCCTCCCTTTCTTTATTAAAAGATGTAAGAAGCAGTTCAATTCTAACAAAAATAATATTTTTGGGTGGGGCAATGGGTGGGGAGAGTCCATAGGGGAAGGGGTGGCACGGGGTAGGATGGGCGGTGGGGGGGGGGGGGAGAGACGGATTACAGACATGCTTAATGACGGATGCATGCATGGGTCTTGCATGGGAAGGGTTGGGTTGGGGAAGGGGTAGGGTGGAAGTGGGGGGAAGTCCGGAGTGCGCAATAGCAAGACTTGAACCTCTGGCACGCAAAAAAACCAGGTGGGTGGAGTTCACAATGCCTTCAAATTGGGTTTACATTACAATTACAACTAAAAAGCACTTGTCAGACTGTTAAAAAGTAAAGGCCAAGAAAGTGCTTTTAAGTATATTTGTACATTTTCCTGGGTTTTACTTTATAACATTCAAATTTGGTTAGTGAATAGTTTCCTGGGATGCATAATAAACAGTGAAAGGATAAGTCCTAGAAATTCAGGTTACTACGCGGATTCTGCTAGTCCACTAATATAATTAGTAATAAAAAAAAACGGTTATAATACACGAGCCGGTTCTTGAGTCCTCTGAAAAATTGTCATCGACTTTTTTTGCCAGCAGCAGTGGAGCTCCCTGCATGTAACCACCATTGTAAACTGCTCTGCGGGAAAGCCGACCGGCCAGCTGCTGAAATCCGTTCATTGGTAGGCGTGTGCTATGCCAGCAAAAGAAAAAAAAACCATTTTTTTATTCCTATCAGGCGCGAATTACGCTTAAAAAAATGTTTTTCGTATTAATAAAAAAATCGGAAATAAACGTTGCTATTGGAGGCATAAGTGGTTAAGAAAGAATACTAGCGGCGAATTTTAAAACCCTCCCAGGCATTTGTCCTGACCCCTACAACCCCCAAACCAACAAAAGGACCATCCTCAGATAACTATGCATCCGTGTGCAAAAGTTCAGGTACGTAGGCCTTCTCAATTTTGCGCTAGCCATGGTTAGAAAGTCTATGGGATTTAACATGGGAAAAATCTTATTAGCTAGCTAGCTAGACAGTAACATAAAAACAACGTTATTGACGCATCTTTTTCTCCATGATTGGTGGACACTCATCCTTTAAATTTCAGTTTTTCTTAATCTCTGACCCTTTCCCCTACATTTTCCACAATTTGAAACATTTCTGTCGCATTGGGATTTATCCTCAACATGCCAAAATATGCTTTCAATTGCTTACAGTTAACAGACACATGTCTGCTAGTGAGCCGCCTTTTTATCATTAACAATCAATTTTAACAATCGGATGTCTACAATGGGATGATCTACTGTTACTTGGCGGTGACACACTAGCGTGTGTCTAGATAAAAATTGAAAATCGGGTAATTGGATCGACCTCTGGGTAAAAGCAAAATTAAAGGGTTAAAGGGTTTAACGAGCGTTAACCACTCCTGGTCATCTGCCCGAAGCCCTAAGGCCCTATGTCTGCAACAGCCAGATTCCCAGGCGGTCACCCACCCAAGTATCAATCCAGCCCAATGCTGCTTTACTTCGGGGATCTGACGAGAACCGGTGTTTCCAGCACTGCAAGGCCGCATCAAGCAGACGTGTGATATGCCATTCTGCATTTTTTAATTGAGGCCCTAGCCTTATGCTATGCGCCCCAAAGCTACAAAACGTGCTACACTACATAACACTAAAGCACCTAATACCTACACAGACAAGACCATAACAACAAAAACACAACATCATCCAGTGCACCAGCACTGCAGTCACTGTAATCCTTG
>JAHWFP010050399.1:3873-24314 GCA_023313725.1 Lithobius niger | reverse complement strand
ATGAATCCCACACAAAGATCAAACCGTCAGTTATTTGAATTAATGTTTAAAACAAATAAGAAAGAAGTTGGTTTTTAGAAAGAGTACCACTCTGACGTTATGGGGTGATAAACCTAAGATGCCGCTGCAGGCGTCACCACCATAATATTCCCTAGCTAGAGAGAGTTTAAGTTACGAATTTAAACTAAAATTTAGACTTGGGGGTCCTAAATTAAACTTTCAAAAGCTAACAACAAATATACGAACCACTGCCATTTTGCCCGGCATGGCATCCCACGGACATGGCGTCTCCACTCCCGCTAGCTTGAGATCTGTGAGCTATGCTAACTATGCATTCTGGGGCTGGGGTTTTATACACATTACCGGAAGTAGGCGCGGACGCCGAGGATAGCTACGGTGGTCTGATTGGCCGAGGGCCTCGAGAACAATAGAAAGTGGGAGGAGAAGTCGGATGAACAAAGGAACTGGGTGCAGAGCCGTTTGAAGGAGTAGGGACATGTAAGACGGAAAAGATAGGCCTGTTTTGAGTTTTACTCAACTGAACTTTCGGAAATAGGATTTTATTTTGAATTATTGGCAATGGATTCCATATTTACATGATTGCAACGTGATTTGGCTCTTGTTAAAGCTTATTACTTGGCTTTGGGTAATGCATAGAACATTACTATTAAATTAAACAAGCTTTAACGGAAACTGCAGTGTTAAACACCACAACTAGTTTTGGCTGGGGAGGCGGGCAAAAAGGGGTTTTCGAAGTTTTTGCACAGTTTCACTTTCGGAAATGGGTTACACAGATCTTTTTAAGAATTCTTTTAGTTTTAATAGTAGTTCAAGCTAGCAGTAGCATTGGGTTGGGTCCAGTCGGGCTAAGAGGAGAACTAAAATAAACATATATACACTAAAATTCGTGTCCTGTAGAATGCCGATGTCTAATTACTTGGACTAATGGCAGCATTTCTGGGGGCAAAAGATTATTATAAAAAGGCTAAATAAATGAATAAATAGTCTAGCTCAGTTGTATGCTAAAACGCATAAAGTTAATTTGGAGTTTTGAATCTTAAAGTTAACGGACAATGTTTGAAAATAAGTGGAAATTTTTCATAGTAGTTGCGATCGTTCAAACACAATAAAAAATATCACACTTCAAAAATGGTTGTCAGTACATGGGCACAAGGTTCAGTGCCTTTCTCCTAAAATACAACTAAGCTAGAGTTTGGGCTTTATGCCCGAAAAGAAGAGTGAAAAAATCAAAATATACAAATACATTTTATAATAATGGCGGCCATGATGAAGTAGCGCTGCTGGTGGTTTTGTTCGATCTTTAAATGTAGATTTGATAATCTTCCAGATGGAAAGTTCAAAATTGGGCTTCCCCAAGAGGCTTGTATTTGGGCAGGCTATCGATGGTGAAAATTTGGAACGATTTGGTTCAATATTGAGAAAACGGCTGGATGTGCCACGGCGAGGTATTTTGGGTGCCTCAAGAAAAAAAATTTCAATTTTTCGGAAAACAGGCGTTTTTCGGTGGCACTCGTTTACACTATTAACTAACTATTGCCAGTCCATTAACTATTGACAGTGTGTTTGCATTCGAATCGACATACTTTTCCGGTTAGGCTGCAGTGCACGACCAGCCAGTATTTGAATACAGTACACTCGCTAATAAGCCTCTTCTTTTTGAATAAGCTCCAAAAATTAAAAAAAAATATTTGGGTGGTAACATCCTACTCCCAACTGGAAACAGTGATGCCACCCTTCAATAGAGTTATTTGTGCGTGAAGCTCTGATTGTATGCACAAGTACACCTTCCAGAACTGGATGCTCTAAGTATGCTGCGGCGACCTTGATGCATGACCAGTATAAGTATCCTCAAAATAAGCTAGGATAGGGGCTGCATCTTGCAACTGTTCAAAACCATCACACCGTCAACACACCGTCACAAGGCAGAAAGGCAAGGGCAGGAACAATACGCAACTGAAGGGAGAGTTTCATTCCTAGTATTTTCCAGCAGTGAGTTTCCGGCAGTTATGAGTTTTCGACTTTAGGATGATTATCATTCCCTCACCTAACTTATTTAACATTGTTTTGTGCTTTTACGTTTTTTAGGGGGGGATATTTTCTGGGGGGAAATTTTCTGGGGGGGGGGGGGGTAATCGCACTGGTGGATATTGACGGGGAGATATTTTCCGGGGGGCTTTTCACCAGGGGAATATTCGCCTGTTACCAGTTGAAGACAGTAAATCAGAGTGTACCGGCGGACGCTACGACGGCTGAGGTGCTTTAACGCCCCCGGTTTCCTTGGTTGACACGGAGTTTCAGCTTAAGATTTAGCGGTGATTATTTCGACTTTTACGGCATAAGCACAGATTGGGCTACTGTCCCAGCATGGGGAATGAAGCGTCGGGGTCCTAATTAAAGGGGCCTAACCTTAACACTACTGGTAATCACTGCCACCAACGGTGGAATTTAACTGTTTAACAGAGAATAAAAGCTATAAAAATGGGCTACATATTTATTTTACACTCAAACAATTAATCGCCTAGCAAACGAACTGAAGTTTAAAACTCCTGGATTTATTTTGACAATAGTAATATATAAAGGGCACTTTACATTTAAGGTTCACTAGATCTGCTTTTGAATAAAAGTATTAAAAGCAACAAAGCTTAAATTTACAACAAGAAATTCACATTTCAGACAAAACAACACTTGTGTTTTGAATAAGTTTCAAATTTTCAGATTAGAAAAAGTAATACTGAGTGCTCCCGGAGACACCCGCAACACTGAACAGCTTCAGCTGGTTACAATCTATCTGACAGTATTTTTCAACATCCTAGAAGATCATCCGTCCACAGTTATGTTTCTAAGTTTTTCAAGAACAAAAGATCAACCTCCCAAAGTTTTTCCTAAAACTATCCAAAATGCAAAAAGCAGGCAATTTTACAAATTAGGCATAAGGTATGTTTCTTTTCGAACTTCCACAAAGATCAAACCGTCAGTTTAGATTAGCATTAAATTAAGCTAAACAAGAAAGGGTTTTGGTTTTTAGAAAGAGAACGACTCTGACGTTATGGGGGTGGGGGACCAGAAATGCCGATGGCGTCACCCCTCATAATTTTCTCTAGCTAGAAGTAAAGTTTGAACTATAAATTTAGAATAAGGGGGTCCTAAATTAAACTTTCAAATGTGGTCATCGTGGCTGAGTTGCGGGAGAGCTCAGCCTGGTTGCTGCTGGAGGTTTGCGGATCTGGTCGAACCCCTGGAAAGGGGACCTTGGCAAAGTCCCCGCCAGGACTGCCGGCCAGGGAAGCGTGAGAGGCTACCATGCTCCTTCAGCGGCTATGGGAACTATTCTGGCCAATTCTGGACAATCTTTTGGCCCCTACCATGATTGGAGGTGGCACTTCCCTTTACCAGATATTTCTTCTTCTCTAAAAGTCTGGTAATGTTCAAAATTGAGCCGGTTCAGCCATACAAGCATTAAGTTGCTTCGGCTGACTTGAGGCTCAAAGAAATTAATTAAAAAAAAAAAAAAAGCTTAACTAATAACATACGACCCACTACCATTTTTGACCGGCATGGCATCCTCGGACGTGACGTCTACACTCCCGACTGGCGTGACCCTTCTAGCTTGAGAGATCTGCGAGCTGTGCTGACCGAGCTGTAGAGGGAGGGCAACTGGCTTTTTATGCTGGAGCAGCGGATTTTGGTTGCAAAAGCGTGGAAGGGTAGGAGAGCTACGGGGTTTGATTGGTGGAGGGCCAGGAGAACAACGGGAAAGTCGGTAGAGCAAAGGGTTTTGGTGCAGAGCCGTTTGAAGGATGTAAAGAGAGGCCAAATTAAGTTTTCAACTCATGTACTTTGGGAAAGGCCTTTACATTAGGATATTGACTATTGATTGATTATATACATGATTGCTTGTGAAATGGCTCTTGTTAAAGCTTAGTAGTGAGGCTTGGTTAATGTATAAATCACTACTATTAGATTTTATAAGCTTTAACTGAAAACACACCACAACTAGGTTGTGGGGGGGGGGGGGGGAAAAAAAACGGAGTTTGATGCACAGACTGACTTTGGATTGGCTTTTGGGAACAGATCTTTGTAAGACATATTGTTTTAATTGAAGGAAAAGCTAGTGGTAACATTCGGATGGTCACTGTCGAAGTTTGATGGAGATTTAAAGCAAAAATATTTACACAAAAATTCGTGTCCGTGAGAATGCCGATGACTAATTGTTTCGGACTAATGGTAGCGTTGTTTCTGGGGGCAAAAGAATATATCAATAGATTAAATAGACTAGCTTAGATGAATGCTATAACGCATTAATTAAGTTGGATGTTTTAACTTTGGGTTAAAAGACAGTTTTTGATCGTAGTGGAAATTTTTCATGAGATTTGTGGCCGACTAACATAATAAAAAATATCACACTTAAAATTGTCTGTCTCCACATTTATGTGAGGCTAAGTACCAATTAAGGAAGCCCCTTCTAATGCACAACTAAGCTAGTGTATGTGGGCTTTTTACCCAAAAGAAATAACGAAATTATAATACAAATGTACATCGAGTTTCAATAATGACGGCCGGAAATAATGAGCACTGCGGTTGGTTTCGTGAGTTTTTCAAATGTGGATTCTGAATCTTCTAGAAGGAATTTTCGAATTCGGTTTTCCCCAAGAGGTAGCTATTGTTTCAGGCTATTAAGGGTTGAAGAGTTTGGCCGTTTCTGTCCATTATTTAAAAAATGGCTGAGGGGAGAAGACCGAGGTCTTTTTGCGTTTTAGCGCTCGAGAAAAAAAATTGTTCGTCGGAAAAACGAAGTTTTTTCGCCAGCCTGCGTTTACAAGAGGGAGGCAACAATATTGGCGGATAGCTGATGGATAATAAAACTGGTGTAAGCAAAAGGTATTCTATAAACTGGGCACAGGTAATAATACAACCAAGTTACTTAAACTCCATCAAAGTCAAGGTCAACAAATGGGGTTTGCACTGTTAGAATGGAGAATTTATATATATATTAACTTTTATTATGACTGGTTAAATTCGGTGCTAGAATAAATTGTTACTCCTTTGCAAAGAGAAGTCCGTAATTTACCAAAATGGTGCCTGATACTGTGTTGTACATTTGAGCAAAACGATTGCTTTTACACTAAAAGTGAATAGGACTTGTATTGTAGAAAATTAAACGCTTAATATTTTTCATATACATTTTTTTCAAATCCGAGCATCCATTCAGAAGTTATAAGGAAAAAAGCTACTTTTGGCGGTCATTTTCCAAGATGGCGACCGGAAGCAAGCCGACTATCGATGGGGACTTTTAATATGTTGTTAAGGACATCAACCCCTACCACCATACCAAAATTCAGCTTATTTGGAGAATGTTCACATTAAAGCCAGTTTTGGAGATAAAAGTCCTGTACTAAATAGGGAATAGCACAGCTGGACCACATGAACCACAGGAAGACACCTGACTGGGTCAGCAACTGGCAACGTGGCATATAACGGAAGTTGCGGTATGGGTGAGGCGACACACCAGAAGGTATAGTTTCGGCTGTGTTATTCTTCTTTTTTTTTTTATAGGGGAAAGTGCCCCGGATCGCATGACACATTGCGGCAAAACAAAAGTTTGGCGGTAATTGTCCCGATGTCCGGAGGAGCATAATAGGTACAGGTAACAGAAAGACGTGATATGTTGCTGCCGGTGTAGAATATGGCGAGGAATGAAGGATCTCTTCCATCGTGGATAAGCTGGATGAGACACTGCTCCCTTCGCAGTCCGAAAAGGAGAACAAATCCGAGAAAGAAGCAGAAGTAATTTTGTTAAGGTAATGCCCGAAATCCTAGAGCAACCCCTTTCTCCTTCTAGCATCATGGGGAACAAGGCAAGGCCCAGGTTCGAATGTTGAGAGATACCGGCAAAGACCGGCAAGAAAACGGAGGCGTCATCATATTGCCAGACGGAGTACGAGGACAGGGAACGGCAGTTTTCAGCGGCGGCCGCGTGAGACCAGGCGGTGACCAAGGGGCAGGGTTCCTCCGGGGTTGACGGGGCATCTCGCTGGACCGGAGGGGTGAAGGATGCAGCAGCTGTTGACGAAGGATCGAAGAAGGGAAAAGGTCTAGGAGATGGGGCATCACGGTGAAGCTGACGAACTGAATCTGGGGATTAAGGGATAGCTGTAGGTGAACCAAGACGAGGTGCGAAGAGACGTCGGAGCCCCATGAAGGAGGCGGGTGTGCGATCTTGAGCAGTAGAATGTGCGCCACGGGGGGGGGGGGGGGGGGGGGGAGGAAAGGAAGAGAGAGAGAGAAAGGGAGAGAGAATGGTACTGGTGAGGTGATATCCATGGAAGTTTGCTCTTCAACAGCATGTAATTTAGTCGAAGGAAACGGTGTGTGGTTTGCAACGAGTCCAAACTGTCCGAAAGAGAGACATTGGTTGCCTGAAATTGAAGATTGGAGTCTTGAAGCGATGGGACCAGTTCGGCTGATGCTTGTAAACGTGTGAATTTTCGGCGCGTAGTGTAGACAATTCGGTTGCAAAGCTCTCCGCCATGGATAAAACGAACTTAACGTTTAAGTCAACGTTTCCATATCGCGGACCGTTAAATTGAGCCCGCGGGTAAGCGCCGGCCGGAGCGTCGATGCCGAGGGAAATGGTGCAGGGGCAGACATGGGAAGGGTCAACACTGAATCGGCAATTCCTGGCCGAGAGGATAATGGAGAGTCGTTTTGAGGTGGAGGTTGAAGCTGATCGGGGTTGGAAGGTCGATCGGGAATGGACTTGGATGGCTGCTGGGTGGGGATCGGTGCACAAGACCGGAGGGGGGGGGGGGGGGGGAGAGAGCGAGACCACGGACCCGGGGGGGGGCTGTCAGAGTCGGATTTCCTTCCAAGTTCTAGGGGAAATGTCAACAGATTTTGCATAGTAAATTCACACCGATGCATTGACGATGGTGCTGGCAGCACGGGTGTGGATCAAAATATTTCGATTTACCAGTAAATCCTAGAAAAGCACATGGCGAGTGGTCAGACATATCCAATACACGTTTCGGTGGTAACAGATCTTCCTGGGATGAAGAATCGCATGACATCCTGATGGCAAAAGGGTAATGGTAGAAAGAAACGTAGACACTTGAACCGTGAAAAAAGCCCCGTAGATTCGCGCCAAAAGTACTGGCAGATACGCTCCTAGCGGCAAACGAACGAGGCTAGACGAAGCTCAGCCGGAACCAGAAAGCGACGTGAAGAAAGCCAAACTGGACGAGATAGCCGGAACCGGTAAAACGGGCGATATCGCGAATCGGACGAGGTCATTGTTTCCGACGCGTACAGAGGGAGCAAAGAGACACAGGTAGAAAGTCCATTGATCGTGAATCCATAGCACCGGGGGAAGCGTACAATTCAGGATAGACTGTTTAAAGTTCGAGGCACAAAAGACAGGGCGAAGACACTGGTGAAATCGAAGCAGCGTTAAAAGGGACTGGGCCGGGAGGCCTCAGGGGACCAGGGAAACAATAGGGGACCCCTATTACAGAGCCTAGCTAAAGTCCCCAGGGGGGGGGGATGGGGTAAATATTTATTTTAACTTGCAGTATTCTCCTTCCTCTCGACGATCCTGGTAGAACTGCCACCACTCATCACGAATGAGACCTAACCTTAACTCTAATGATTAAAAAGTGCTTAATTTATTCATGCAGAAGTCAGAATAAAAGAAGTAGATTTCAAACATATGCACATTTATTTATGGCAGATATCATAACAAGTTACAGGTTAACTATTTAACGTAAAAGGTAAACAACCTTCGGTTGGGCGCACATCTTACGGCTGGAACCAGTTAAAAATAGTTTACCTCAATTTTCAGGCATTTTGCGATGAAACAAGCTAAGTTATGATTTTGAACAAAATCAAAAAAAATTATATTAATTCTTCTTCCCTTTACGATTTTGAGTCGGGAAGAAATTTAATAAATTATCTAGAAACACGTGGACCTCACACTAGCTTGTCCTCATTCATTGCGTAGGCTAAGAAATGTTGGGCTTAACAGCTAGGACTAATTCTTACTAATCTTCTTGGGGTGTAAATCATTTTAGGATCCCTTCCCCTAAGATCGTATTAGCTAAAGTATCTTTAGACTACATTTTAGTTTAAGTACTTTATGTAAACGAGCGCCACCGAAAAACGCCTGTTTTTCAAGAAAATTGAAATTTTTTTTTCTTGAGGCATCCAAAATGCCTCGCCCAGGCACATCTGGCCGTTTTTTTGTTAATGGACAGAATCACTCCAAATATTTAACATCTATAGCTTGCCCAAATACGAGATGCTTGGGAAGCCCAAATCCGGACTTTCCACCAGGAAGTACCAGTAATTCACGTTTGAAGATCACCCCAAAACCACATCGCACCTTCAACATGGCCGCCATTACTGAACTCTGTATTTTTGTATTTTCATTTTATCCTTGTTCTTTTCGGGCATAAAGCCCCAAACTATAGCTTAGTTGTATTTTAGGAGAAAGGCACTAAACCTTGTGCCCATGTACTGACAACCATTTTTAATGTGTGATATTTTTTATTGTATTTGAACGATCGCAACTACTATGAAAAATTTCCACTTAGATCAAACATTGTCCGTCAACTTTAGAGTTCAAACCTCCACTTTAACTTTATGCGTTTTAGCATAACATCAAGCTAGACTATTTATTCATTTATTTAGCCTTTTATAATAATCTTTTACCCCCAGAAACGCTGCCATTAGTCCAAGTAATTAGACATCGGCATTGTACCGGACACGAATTTTCAGTGTATATATGTTTATTTTAGTTCTCCTCTCAGCCCGACTGGAACCCAACCAAATGCTACTGCTAGCTTGAACTACTATTAAAACCAAAAGAATTCTCAAAAAGATCTGTTCCAAACAATTCCGAAAGTCAAACTGTGCAAAAACTTCGAAAACCCCTTTTTGCCCCCCTCCCCAGCCAAAACTAGTTGTGGTGTTTAACACTGCAGTTTACCGTTAAAGCTTGTTTGATTTAATAGTAATGTTCTATGCATTACCCAAAGCCAAGTAATAAGCTTTAACAAGAGCCTAATCACGTTGCAATCATGTAAATACGGAATCCATAGCCCATAATACAAAGTAAAGGCCTATTTCCGAAAGTTCAATTGAGTAAAACTCAAAACAGGCCTATCTTTTCCGTCTTACATGTCCCTACTCCTTCAAACGGCTCTGCACCCAGTTCCTTTGTTCATCCGACTTCTCCTCCCACTTTCTATTGTTCTCGAGGCCCTCGGCCAATCAGACCCCCGTAGCTACCCCGCGAGTCCGCGCTTACTTCCGGTAATGTGCATAAAACCCCAGCCCCAGAATGCATAGTTAGCACAGCTCACAGATCTCAAGCTAGAGAAGGGTCACGCCAGTCGGGAGTGGAGACGCCATGTCCGTGGGATGCCATGCCGGGCAAAATGGCAGTGGTTCGTATGTTTGTTGTTAGCTTTTGAAAATTTAATTTAGGACCCCGAAGTCTAAATTTTAGTTTAATTGTAACTCAAACTCTCTCTAGCTAGGGAATATTATGGTGGTGACGCCTGTAGCGGCATCTTAGGTTTCTCACCCCATAACGTCAGAGTGGTTCTCTTACTAAAAACCAAAATCTTACTTATTTGTTTTCAACATTAATTCAAATAACTGACGGTTTGATCTTTGTGTGGGATTCATTGGTTATTCACTCCAGACGGACTTTATAAGTAGCTGAGGCTTTTATAATTTGAGGAGTTGACTTAGAAACAGCAACTCTGGGAGGTTTAAGGCTCTGTTTTATCACTTAGAAACAAAACTGTGAAACGGTTGATCTTTCATGCGTGTTTGAAACATACTGTTTGATAGATTGTCACCAGCCGAGGCTGTTCAATCTTGCGGACGACTCTGCGGAGCGTTCAGTATTGCTTTTTCTACTCGAAAAATTAAGTAGTTGTTTTATTCTGAAACACAAACGTCGTTTTAGTCAAAACTTGTGAAACCGAATTACATGTTGTAAATTCAAACTTAGTGCTTTTAAATACTTTATTTCAAAAGCTTCCGTGCAAACTAAATGTAAAGTGTTATTTTTATATTCTCTGATGTTATAATAAAAACCAGGAGTTTTTAACTTCAGTTCGTTTGCTAGTCGATTAACTGTTTAAGTGTAAATAAATATGTAAACCATTTTTAGTTTAGCTCTTGATAAACGGTTAAATTTCCATCGCTGGTGGCAGTGAAATACCAGCAGTATTAAGGTTAGGCCCCTTTAATTTAGGACCCTGCGCTCCATCCCCCATGCTGGGACAGTAGCCCTTGCTGTGCTTATGCCGTAAAAGTCGCAATAATCACCGTAACAACTTAAGCTGAATCTCCGTGTCAAACCAGGAAACCGGAGGCGCTACAAGCACCTGAGCCGTCGTAGCGTCCGCCGTTACATTTACTAATCTAAAGCTTACCAAGTCAGGGTACTACCGCGACTTCTTCAGCTTCAGCTTATCCGCTACTCGGCTAAGCGTGTGCCTGCTCTAGAAATGGCATAGCGTCCCGCCGATCTGCAGTGGTTTTGGGACCAAGATTTCAAAAGTCAGTTTCCATAAATACCAAAATACACTGCCTTCACGCGGACGGCCAGGAGAGCTTAAGGCTTCTCATGTGTTGAAAACCTAACTCAATTTCATAAACTGCATTTCAATTCGATAATTGACTTGAGGCGTTTGCGCCTAAGGCGATTATTGGCTGGCTACATGTTGCAATGCTAAAATTTCCAGCAATCGGCAACTTGACTTCCAGAAAAAGGCGTGGTTCAAACGCCCGCGCTTTCTTCAAGACTGAGAAAAGAGCATCCAAGCTCGCGAGCATCCCATTGGCCGGGCTCGCGCCCAGTGATTGGCCAAAAACGGCTCTGTCCGATCTGGTTTCGGTTTGACGACCGTAGGCCACGCAATGCTAATTTCAAACTTAAATGCGCTGACATTAAATTATTTTTATTTTAAAAATAATAATGCTATGCAATACAACGAGTTAATAGCTTAGGACTAAAAATTCCAACTCTAAGTGAGTTGACAAGCAAATCTAAAATTCCCCATTGGCACTAGCTAACAGCAAAAGCGCATAACCGCAGACCAAATCCTCTGTGTTAAAGCTTAGCGCATGCGTCGTACATGTCTTGGCATGTGTGGTGGCACACACACAATGAGCCCACACCCAGAATTTCACGATTGCTTGCGTCATACGTTTTAGGATTACAGAAATCTCGATGTATATAGTAGCGCGCGAAGCGCGCCCCCTCAGTCGGTGTTTCATACTTATCTGTTTAGGATAACTAAAAAAGTACAGTCAAAAAACACTATTGCAGCGCCATTTTTCGCATGATCATGCCTGGACCTGCGAAAGGTGTAAACATGGAAGATTTGGTCTGCGGCTAAGCGCTTGTGCTAACAGCTGTTACTAGCCTACGAGCACGAGCGCTCTTGCCATTAAGTTAGGTGAACTGAGTCAATTAACGAAGCACTAAAATATTAGTTTAACCTAGATTTAAATACTAATTTATATTTCAACCTAACTAGATTTTTATTTAATGCCCAAACTAAAAGATTTCGAGATTGGTTCCAACCACATTTGTACTTACAGTTTTCTGGCTCCAAGCTGAAATACATTTCTATGGTCACAAACGCAATTCGTAAAAACGGCCGACAAAAGGTCAATTTTTTTTTCTTCAAATCACAATATTCAACAATATTTGCATTTTTCTCGAGTGGAAGGTTACATGTCAACAACAGAGGTTACATATTTTTATCCAAACGAATCCGACATTTACCTTAATAAACATTAAATAAATTCGAAGGGTTTTACAAAAAATCATGTCCCATGGCTTGTAAAAGCCGGATCCAACTTTTACGAAAAAAAGGATCCACGTAACAAATGGGGTCCAAGTTAAATTAGCACAAAATAAATAAATGGTATTTTTATTTATTTTAATAAACCATCAGCCACAACGGCTAAACTCGAGTAGACTACCCATATTTCTGCCGATACGACATACAAGGAAGATTGTAGTTCCTGGAGAAATAGTAGCTAAACAAGAAAACATTTAAAAAACACATCAAGCTAAACAAGAAAACATTACAGACCAGTAACGAGCCTGAATTTAAGAAATAACCAAAGCCTTCCCACACCACCGGGGGGGCTGTTGCTTGAGTGATAAATTACGATCTTCCTTACTGTAACAACGGGCCGCCGAAAACGTTCGTTTTCCCGACGAAGAATTTTTTTTCTCGAGTGCAAAAAAGCAAAAAGACCTCGGTCTTCTCCACTCCGCCGTTTTGTTAATAAAGGACCGAATCGGCCAAACTTTTCACCATTTAATAGCCACACACTCCAGCTACAGACTGGGGAAAGCCGAATCCGGAAATTTATCCTAGAAAAATAACTACAGCTATTTGAAAATCCCTCCAAACCAACCGTAGCGCTCATAACTTCTGGCCGCCATTATTGAAACTCGTTGTACATTTAATTTAATTTAATCAACACATTTGTCGTCATTGTCCGTAAACTTTGACGATACGTACAATAAATACATACAGTCAATATAAACAGCAAACAGTTAAGACTATAGGCATAACAATAATAAAGTTAGTATAGAAAAAACAAATATATAACAAATATATAACTATAAAGAAATAACAATAACCACCCGCCCTCCAAGCCCTTAGCCATCCCAGAAGACCCAAGAACAACGTACAACTACAATTAGGTCCAGACCCAAAACAATTCAATCCAATTACACCGAAAACCCGTACTTAATATCCTCTGGAGTGCACTCATCCAGTTTACATTTAAACAATAATATCGAATCAGCATCAACAACCTTTTTAGGTAGCTTATTCCAGAAGGCAATACCCCTATAGGCAAATGTATGTCTAGTGGCATTATAATGGGGGTTACCAACTTTTCATTTGAAATCATGACCCCTAGTGTTAAACGGAAAAAAATCCCGCACAAAAAATTCATCGTTAACCTTGGGAAGAAAGCCACGAATGACTTTGAACATATAAATCAGACAACCTCTGAGTCGACGCCAACGAAGAGAAGGAAGCAGTAAATACCATAATCTTTCATAATACCCCAAATGATACAGTGACTTAAATTTTTTTGTATACCTTAGTTGTACACTTTCAATACTAATATCATCTTTTTTGAATAAAGGGTCCCAACAGGGAATACCATATTCCACAATAGGTCTTATTAGTGACTTAAACAATTTAATCAGGACACCAGGTTCCCTAGAGGAAATTGTGTGAAATATCATATGAGAAATAGTCATGGCCCTTCCTACGATTGATTCTGCATGAGTGGAAAAACTGAACTCTTGCTCCACAATAATTCCCAGATTCCGCATAGACGCCACAGCAGTGATTTGAATATTCTCAAGAAAATACGGGCAACGAGAGTTTTCCCCTCCTAAGTGAAGTACAGTGATCTTGCTGAAGTTAATTGGGAGTTGCCAAACTTTACTCCATTTCAAAGCCTTATCGATCTTCCGTTGGTTAAGTAGCCAATCCTCCGATGTATTTGTTACCACAGCCATCTTGGAGTAATCAGCAAATTTAACCTGAACGGATTGGATTCAGATGAGTCGCAAAATTCAGCGATAAAAATTGAAAACAAGACCGGCGCCAAGACCGACCCTTGTGGAAGTCCACTCTCCAATGTATGCCAACCAGATTGCATACCTTCCAAAATGATTGCGATTTGCCGTTCCTGTAACCAGTGAAAGATCCAACTGGCAAAATAACCCACAATACCAACCTTTTTACTTTTAATCATGAATTTATTCCGATCAACTTTGTCATAGGCTTTTTCCAGGTCGAAGAAAAAAATGTCAACAGATTTTCTTTGATCCCAGAGATTGACGACCTTATTGTAAAAACTCAACAAATTTGATACAGTGGAAAGTCCTTGTCTAAAACCATGTTGGTTTACTTCAAACATATTGTATGTATCAAGAAATGTAACAATGTGATCATTAATTAGGCGTTCAAATATTTTTGAGAAGTGACATGTCAGACTAATCGGGCGGTAGTTCACAGGATTTGTCTTACACCCTTTCTTAAAAATCGAAGTGATAAAAGATTTGTAATCTACTTTCATTATTCTTATAGGGCAAAAAGCCCACAACACTAGCATAGTTGTGATTTAGCAGGGGCTTCCTTAATTGGTACTTAACCTCACATAAATGTGGATACAGACACTTAGACGATATTTTTTATGTATACTTGACTAATCACCAATAGTATAGAAAATGCCCACCTAAGATCTAAACTCCGTCTTGCTGCTTCAGCATTTAAAAACATTCAACTTAATGTGTTATAGCATTTATCTAAGCTAGTCTATTTAATATTTTCATATATTCTTTTGCCCCCAGAAACGCTACCATTAGTACGAAACAATTCGACATCGGCATTCTCACGGACACGAATTTTTGTGTAAATATTTTTGCTTTAAATCTCCATCAAACTCCGACAGTGACCATCCGAATGCAATAACTAGGTTTTCCTTCAATTAATACGAATTATCTTGCAAAGATCTGTTCCCAAAGTCAACCTGTGCATTAAAACATTAAAATTTCTGGATACCCTGGTTAATTTTTGTTTCTATTGCCTATTGAAAAAATACATTACCCAATTTATTAGCATTCTCCTTCTCCAATGCTGTTTCTACTAGAGACAAAACGAGTTCTCCCGGTCCGCTAGCTACTGCACATCTCCACTGCGCAGTCTCCATCGTATATAAGTTAAGGCGGAGCAGCAGAGCTCACCTTTTCGACACCTCTATCCTGCCCAAATGACAACGAGAGGGGAGGAGGGCGGGAAGCCGGGTAAAGTATTTTTTCAATAGGCAATAGAAACAAAAATTAACCAGGGTATCCTGGAATTTTGATGTTTCTACTTGCCGTGAAAAAATCCATTACCCAATTTATTAGCATTCCCATAAACTTCATCACGGCAGCGGGCGCCATTTAACCAGAGTCCCCGAAGCTAGCGACCGGCCCCTGTAACACAAAGTGGATTACAGTGCGTCCAAAGGTTAAGGTACTCGGTGGGCTGCAACAAGGGCCCAACGTGGTACAAGCCGTCGGAACGATAGGACATAATGGGGTAACGGGAAGCGAGGATGGTAGGATGGCGCCGGGAACCAATCATTCGAGCGGAAGTAAGCCTAGTCTCACTATTGAAAAAGTTGAGGATAGGACGGGAGTTGTCTGATAGGACGGGAGGCTCTCAGAAAGAAAACGGACGGCTCGCACCAGGTAAAGAGTTCTTCCTCTATCCTTCCCGAGGATACTGGATAGAGATGGTATTATGAAAGGATGCATCCGTTCAGTAGGTTCCTGGGTCTGTGTTCCGAAGGAGGAGCCGGGGGTGAGGGTAACGCCATGAAACTCCGGTAGGGGAAAACAATCACGCTCCTTGGCGGATAGGGCTTGTAGTCCACTTTAGCCGGAGCTACTCAACAGTCTCCTTAGTGAGACGACTGAGGCGTGCGGAGACTAAGGTTTAGAAGGAAGAGTCATCAGGGCTGCTAGGATGATGGGAAGGCCCCAGTCGGGAAACGTCTTGGTGACACATGGGCGATCCAGTTGGAATGAGTGGATTAGGGAGGAGATCTTAAAGTCGGTGAGGAGAGTGGTGTATCTAGCGGCTTGAAAGACGGCATTCAATGCCGACCTATAGACCAGGATGGAGGATCCCCGTAAACCTTCGTTAAAGAAGGAGGTCAGGAAACGGAGGAGATCGTGTAAGGGTGGATCGATTGGATGGACCTGGTAAGCAATACATCAATGAAACCACCGTTCCCAGTGGTTGTCAAAAACCTCTTTTTTTGATGTTGGTGGAGGACCGCACGGCCCTGGAGGCAAAGCGAGAGGCCTCGTCTTCAAGAGTGCCTGGTGAGCGGAGGAGACGGATGATAGTAGCCACCCGTAAAGTTGTAGCGAAGGTAGATTCGGACGGTAGAAACGTCCCTGGTCCTGAGAGAGGACCTAGAAGAGGGCGGTCTTTCCGGAGGACTGGAGGAAGGACTTGGTGAAACCGGATAGAGCAGAGAGGATCCTCATGGGAGGAACGGACGAGGTCGCTGTACGAGTCCCTTGCGGAGGAGCGGAGGTCGGGAGGCAGTAAATGCAGAAGCAGAGGATGTCGACCAACCGTCGAATAGCAGTGTATAGTACAGAAATGTGGGGAGTGCCCAGTAGGAACACTCGCGGTGATTGACCTAGGAGGGAAGAACCGAAAGGGGCTGTGCAGGAGGATGCATGGATGGTGTTGGTGCGGAGGGGTGTCATGCCCTCAATTGTAGAGGTCTAGGCAACACTGCTGGAAGCGGAGGGAGGTGTAGGTCGACGGTAGGTTTAGTGAAATGGCGAGAGAACAGGAGGATGGGCCGCTAGTAGTACAGTAGGCAGTTGTGCAGAAGTCGCCGTACAGCGTGTTGGCTGCAATGCGGACGTTCGCACTGGATAGCTTGCCGGAAGGAATGATCATGCCTGACGATTCGCCAGCCGAATGGCGGGGATTGGATGAGGACGTTGGAGGTGTAATATGATGAGGATCGTGGTACTGCAGGCCCAGAGGGAGCAAGTCATCCCCCACCCCGGTCGTCCCGAGCAGGGGATCGAGGTGTAGGATGACGCAGAAGGCGGAGGGTGGCGGAAAGCGGAAGATGTTACGTAACGGACGCGGACATGTACTGGAGATGGTTGATTGTTACGAGAAAACCATAAGGAGGGAGAGTAGCAGTGGAAACCAGGTTGCGACCAGTACAATTTGGAGGAAGAGGATGGCTTGTAAAGAAAACAACCGGGGACGATCCCCTCGATAGTCTGCAGCAGTTCTGGTAGTGGAATCTAGGAAGGGTCAGGGTTTCCTTGGAGCGGTAGGGTAGGTTGATTTGAGAGGGATGGTTTGGTGAGGAACAGGAATCAGAGTCCTTGTCCTCAGGAGGAACTTGAGGAGGCAACTGAGCGGACAGGATGGGACAAGGCGGATCGTCCAGGGCGGCAGAAGGACCAGCATCCTCAAGGGAAAGCTTGTGTCGCCTAAGGATGGAGGCAAGCCAGACCGTTGTGTAATCAAAAACTGAAGCCTTTCGTTTAAAGGTTTAGAGTGAAGAGTCCATGAGGGAATGTACTGAGGACGGAGTGAGTGGTTCAATGGTACGCTGAGTGGAGGAATGTCTAGTTACCGAAGGATGGGATGAACGCGAGGACAAATCCAGAGGAGTAAGTTACGGTCCTGCAGAGGATGCTAACTTGGCAGCAACCTTTCGAGTTTTAAATCGAAGCTTTAAGCAAGTGAGCAAATGTATCGTTCCTTGGCACGAGAGTCTGTTGGCAGGAGAATGTAGGTTCCGCACTGGAGACGGGATGGGGACGTACCTGCAGTGTCCCTAGGTATCAGGACGGCTCAGAAAGAAGAGGATAGTGCGGCGGATGCAGCTGCAACAGTATCTGCAACCGGTGAGACCGGAGGGGATGCGGAATGACGAGTGCAGGATGAGGAGCCATCCCCTGGCGTTCCCTTAGCACGAAGCACAAGGACGGCGTTACCGAGGATGGGGTCGGACGCAGCGCATGGCGTGAAGCTGGGAACAAGGCGGACAGCCTGGCTCTGAGGGAAGAAGAAAATAGATTACCTAATGTGGAGGGCAGCGTCCTATCCTGCCCCTGCCTTACAGACAAAGGTCTCGTAAGGAGAATGAAGGGTGGTGAGGATCGTACGTTGTTGTTCTGAATGGGAGCAAGTGTAGGGGAGCGAGGGGTAACGAGAGGAGTGTGAAAAGCGTCCTGTGAGGAACGCATCCAAGAGGCCAAGAGTAGGGCTTGGGGAACTGTAGACTGATTCGTGCAGGCCTATCTTAGAGAGCTTACGTCCTATTCCCCGGAGGTACAAATGTGGGCGGAACTGGTAGAGGACCAGGGGCAGTAGGATGCGGAGGACTGGGATGGGACATGGAGATAAATAGGATGGAGATCTCCGTCCGCAGGAGAGTTGGAGGATCGTTGTTGCTTAGGAATCGAAGCTTTGGTGGATGAAAGGTAGGTGAAGGCCGGCCAATGATCCAAGAGGAACAGCGAAGGCTGGTGATGGCAAGGACAGAGGCGGATGGTGGAGCGTACGTCCGAGGATCGAAGGACTAGCTGATGAAGAGGATGAATGACAAGACGATGGTGCCTGCGAGATGTACGGGATACGACCCGAGGCGGATCGGTCTCTACGAAACTGCCCCTGGTTGCTTCAGAAGGAAATGAGGATATTAACGCCGGGAGGATAGCTGACGGCGGATTGAGTGGTTGTCGAACAGCAGAGGATTGGTGAGTAGGGATACGTCCGGACCGACGTTGTGTCACCGTGGCAGGAGGACGGAGTGGCCCTCCGGCCTGCGGATCCAAGGACTGTAGAAGGTATGACCGGGAGCGGAACCTCAACTGGTAGAATCTTGGAAGACATCCTGCAGAAGCGGATGAGGGTGGATCGCATAGAGGACGCGGATCGCTGGTCCGGAGGACCGGCGGACGAGAAGATGATGGAGAGGAGAGACGGTTGGGAAAACGTCCAATCGGCGGTGGAACACTTGCGAAAATAGAAGCATCCTCGTCTGAGGAATGGACCGGTTCTCTGTCTATCCGCTCCTAATGGCGGAGCGGAGGAAACCAGGAGAGAAGCGTCAACCGGGAGTGGATAGTGAAAGTAGCTGGTCCTAACGAGCGGTGGATCCGTGAAGAGAATGGAGGCATGCTGGAGGATGGACACAAGGATTGGATCAGTTGAGGAGCAGCGTATAGCACAGCTGCATAGGACGAAAGTCGAGGAAAGACGAGCGGACTGCATCGTCAGAATATATATCAGAAAGAGGGCTGTGCAGGTGGTGAAGACGCGGAGGGATACCATACCCCTTTAAGGAACAACAGCATCCAATGCTGGAGGGAAGGAAGGCGCAATCCGACAGTAAGCGGTGAAACGGCTCAACCAAAAAGGGCTGCGCAGAAGCAATGCGCAGTGGGGAGCCGCGGATGAGGAACTTCTTTTCTTTTTTTTTTTTTGTAGGTGAAAGCCGATAGAAGGCAATGAGGCAGCCCATCCCAAGGATTGCTGCGTGGAGGCAGCCTCCGGGTAGGGGGACTGAGGACGAGAATCGGCACTGGGCTGAACAGAGTCACCCGCTGCCCATACACAACGCAGATACGAGGTCGTCAGCCAAAAACAAGGAACGGTCGTTCCGAGGGATGGCAGCGTGTGGCGGGCGGTGGGCCCAGACAAGCAGCCGGGACCGGCGAGGCCGGATGGGGCGAGGAAGCGGGAAGGATATCCCTTGCGTCCCCTTTGCTCGCGGCATCACAAAGCGGAGGTGGACGTCGCGGAGGCGGATCTTGCGGAGGCTAGTGCTAGAAGCGGATGGTAAGCACAGCGTCCCAACGAAGTGAACAGCGTGGCGGCTAGAGAAGGAAAGGTGAGCTCTGCTGCTCCGCCTCGACTTATACACGATGGAGGCTGCACAGTGGAGATGCGCAGTAGCTAGCGGACCAAAAGAACTCGTTTTATCTCTAGTAGAAACAGCATTGGAGAAGGAGAATGCTAATAAACTGGGTAATGGATTTTTTCAAGGCAAGCAGAAACTCCGTTTCCCCCTTATCCCCCCCCCCAACCTAGTTGTGGTGTATAACACTGCAGTTTACAGTTAAAGCTTGTAAAATCTAATAGTAGTGATTTATTCATTACCCAAGCCAAACTACTAAGCTTTAACAAGAGCCATTTCACAAAGAAATCATGTAAACATTCAATCCATAGTCAATATTTTAATGTAAAGGCCTTTCCCAAAGTTCATGAGTTAAAACTCAATTTGGCCTATCTTTACATGTCCCTACTCCTTCAAACGGCGGTGCACCAAAACCCTTTGCCAAACCGACTTTTCCATTGTTCTCCTGGCCCTCCACCAATCAGACCCCCGCAGCTATCTTTGACGTCTGCGCTTTCCCCCCTCTCCAGCATAAAAAGGCTCCCGAACCCTCCCTCCTTAGCACAGCACAGCTCACAGATCTCTCAAGCTAGAAGGGTCACGCCAGTCGGGAGTGGATACGTCACGTCCTGTAAATGAGCGCTACCGAAAAACGCCTGTTTTTCAAAAATTTGAATTTTTTTTTTTCTTGAGGCACCCTAATGCCTCGCCGAGGCAAATCCAGCCGTTTTTGTAATAATGGTCCAATTCTTACAAACTCTTCGACATTCAATAGCCTGTCCAAATACAAGACTCTTGGGGAAGCCCAAATCCGGACTTTCCACCAGGAAGATCTTCAAATCTGCATTTGAAATTCGCAAAAACCAACCGAAGCACTCCTTCATCATGGCCGCCATTATTAAACTCTGTATTTATGT
>JAHWFP010050395.1:0-21300 GCA_023313725.1 Lithobius niger | reverse complement strand
CATTAATGTGGACACACCGGACAAAACCATCAAATTTTTTCCAGGTACTAGTTAGGTACTTAGCTTTTAATTTTTGATAGGACCCAACTCCTCCGTCGGCCATCTTGAATTTCATAGCGGCTATTTTGAAATACAGGTATATTATCAATATCTCGACTTCTAATTCACCTAGAACCACAAACTTGGTGTCTAAGTATACATATTTGGGGTCAGGGAATATAACTACACAACTTTTAAATGTATCGGACTATAAATTTATCCACTAAAATGTGTACAAATTACAAACCATTCACCAATTAGCTGTTTTTTTCTGGTGTTGGGACGTAACGGTGTTAGGAGAAAGTATGAAGGAAGGAACAAGGTTCCAAGTAAGTGGACCGATTTCTTAAACGACCCGACCAACAAACAGGAACTTTTTACATTCCTTTCAAACAAATTGGCAAATGTGGAATCCGCCGAAGGCAATTGTCGTTACTTGTGATGCCGAAATTATTCTCCGTGGAACTGATAGGTCCATGCTCTCATGTTACCATTGATTGTTGACTTACAGGATGCACTTTTGAATGGCTGTTGTAACTTTATGGTTCATACGATGACTTGGACCAGTGGTAATCCTCATTTGCAAGTTCAATCACCTGATGACTTTGTGTGCAGATTTGAAGATTTGTGTTGCTTATGGTACAGGCAAAGCATTCATCTATATTGACACATAAAGAGAATCCTTCATACACTTCCACATCTTTCATATACGATGTCATAACCATTTACACGAATTGGTGAATAGTTTGTAATTGATACATATATTATGGATAAATATATAGTCAGATATATATAAAAGTTGTGTAGTTGTATTCCCTGAATATCAAATATGTATACTTCGACACGAAGTTTGTGGTCCTAAGTGATTTAGAAGCCGGGATATTGATAATATACCTGTATTTCAAAATGGCCACTATGAAATCCAAGATGGCCGACGGAGGAGTTGGGTCCTATAAAAAATTAAAAGCTAAGTACCTAATTACAGGCCTATTTCATTAACCTCCGTGCCATGTAAAATAATGGAGGCCCTTATTCGAAAAGCAATGATGCAGCACATTGACCGGTTCAACATCATAAAGAGTGATCAATTTGGCTTTTTGCCGGGTCGCTCTGCAGTGCAACAACTGCTGATTGTTTTAGATAAATGCACCGAGGCATTAGACCTTGGCATTAATACGGATATTATCCTGTTTGACTTTAAAAAAGCTTTCGAATCGATGGTGCATTCAAAACGACTTTTAAAACTTAAATTCTATGGTTTGACGGCAAATTACTGGAATGGATTGGAGCTTTCATTACCGGCCGTACATAACGAGTGGTGATCGACCGCGAGTTTTCGGATTTAACTAAAGTCATCAGTGGTGTACCACAGGGATCGGTTCTCGGCCCATTGTTGTTCGTCCTCTTCCTCAATGATCTGACTTCTAACAACACAAAGGTGAATCAAAAAAAATTCGCTGATGACCTAAAGTTGCACTCCCCAATTATTTCGGAATTTGATAGTTTTCAGCTGCAATGGGAAATTGATTCGGTGTATTCTTCGGTGCAACTACCACTCTCTGAGTAGAAGTGCCAGAGCTTCTCTATTGGAAATGCGCCAAACTCTCTAAACTATTCGGTCGGAAATTCAACCCTGAAAGTTGCCACAAAAAATTTTAAGGACTTCGGAGTCTGGTTTCAATCTAATCTTAAATTTTCTACACATTGTAATTACATCACATCAATGGCCAACCGCAGATCCGCTATTGTCCATCGCTGTTTCACGTCTGGAAATCTAAATACCAAACTCTGGGCTTTTAAGGTGTATGTCCGCACACTTCTTGAATATGCTTGCCAAGTCTGGTGACCTAGCCTTTTAAAAGATATCGATCACATTGAATCGGTCCAGAGGCGGTTTACAAAATCGCTCCAGGGTTTGAGCAGAGAGTCGTACAGCAAACGTTTAGAAATTCTAAAATTGGACACACTTGAACTGCGGAGATTAAAAGCCGACTTAATTCTAACCTACAAAATTCTACATTGCTTGTTGCCACTCGAGCTACCCTTCTTCGAGCTTAGTACTGAGACAAGAACTAGGGGCCACCGATTTAAGCTTATGATTCCCAAATTTAATCTAAATTGCAGGAAATCCTTTTTTGCCGTGAGAGTCACTCCTGTGTGGAATTCCTTAAGTGACAGCGTTGTCTCGGCCTCGTCATTAAAAACCTTTAAAAGATTGTTGAACAGGTGTTGCTTGAAGGCACACCTACTCCGTCCGGATAACTGTCCATGAAAGATTCATATCCGCTTCTTTTCCCACCTTAACCAATTCGAAATCCTCACAACGTTGGCATCTTTTGATGTCATGTTTAATGGTACCTTGCATTAGTGAGTAAGGTTTATCCAGTTGACAACGTATCCTATGATACTGATGTTTTTAAAACATTATTTTTATCTTTTGATGTTGTGTTTAACGGCCCGTTGCAGTGAGTATGGTTTTAGAGTTGACGATACTGATCCTACGATACTGAGATGTGATTTTAACGATGTGCCCTCTCTTTGTTAACTTCCGGTAAGGTGTTAGTGGTCCCTCTGGGAATCCTTTCTTAACGTTTTGCTCATTTTACTGAGCAATAAACACATTATTATTATTATTAACTAATACCTGGAAAAAATTTGGTGCTTTTGTCCGGTGTGTCCACATTTTCATGCTAAGCTGCCCTACTAATACCAGTCGTTTGAACAAATACCAGGGTGGCCCATTGCCGCAGATCCCACACTCTGATTGCACACGCCTTCAAACCCGAGTCATGCAGCAGTATCGGGCGCAAAATGTACGGGATGGACCATTAAAAAAATTCCCACACTGGCATCAACAGTAATGAAGTCAGCCTGAAAAGAAGCAGCATCAAATTCTTCCTAGAAGTTAGCTTTCTGAACTCACGTGATATCAACAAACGGTACCTTCCTAAACGACCAAACAGAGCGAACCAAACGCACCACTGTTGGTGACAGTTTGGCTCATTCCCTGCGAACATCCGTGTTGATGCGGCTTGATTGACGTCAACATCGTCAGCGATGAATCTATTTCCGGCGAAACTGTTAGCTCGCGCATGGTCAAACCTCCACCCCAGCAAACCACCCCTCTGAGATGGTTCGCAATTTTGCATTGCTCTTGCCTGGTCGCATCTATTAGCCAATCCTGGTCAAATCCATTAGCCAGGCCTGGTCGCAGTGAAGGTATGACGTATCAAATACTTTGCAGAACTTGTTGAGCTGTGTTGTAGTTTAGGAAGGTACTGAACGGCTGACGCAACATCACTGCACATGCACGACGTCAAGTTTGGAGCCAAACTGTCTCTAACAGTTGTGCGTTCTGTTCGCTCTGTTCGGTGGTTTAGGAAGGTACTGAATGTGTAACATTTTCTCAATTTTCAGAATTTTACCCTGCAAGCCTCTCGCATTCCACGAAGCAACTGAAAAAGATTTAGAAGTGAAGCCGAAAATTCGTTGAGATCTACATTCCACTTAGCTCAGACAAGAATAGACACCTAACCTAACCCACACCTCCCACTCCCCCGTGTAACGAACGAACGAATACTGATTATCCAAATGTAGGCTGGACAGTTCCATACGTTTAAATTGTTTTAAAGTGCATTGCATTGACTCTCTTGTCGTCTACAGTGCAGCAGATAACCCGGTTTGGGGTTCAGCTCCCTTAGTGCAACACAAACAACAACAAGTTAGTTAGTTAGTTTGTTTAGGGAGCTCGGACCAGAACTGATCATCAGCCCCTTTAACCAATGCACATGAAAACACTTAAAAACTAAAAAAAACACAAATATAAACAACAACAAGTTACGATTTTTTTCCATCTATTTTTATTCAGAGCTTAGAAGGCCCGCAGCCATGCTCTCTCCCAAACTCTAAATTTACATATTAAACAACCACACAACCGGTTGGTTGGTTTATTTCTGTGAGCCTCGGTCTCTCGCCACGCGCCCAGAGACAGAAATCATAATACACAGAGCAACAAACAACAAGCACATCCCGTCATCATATTATCATATCATGACAACATACAGCAGCAGAGCAGAGTGGAAGAAAGGAAAGGGAACCGCGTCAGCACAAGCGTTAGAGCTGGAGTAACACCTGAACTCGTGATTGTTTAACGAAGGCGGCGACTGTTCTTAACCTGGGCAGTAATGCGGGGGACGACCTGGAAAAGAGAAGGTCGCTCAAAGCGCGTGGAGTTTGAAACTACCTAGCCATACCAAGACGAAGACATTCATGAGCAGGGCACTCCCGGAGAAAGTGCTCAGCGGTCTGGTCCGACAGACCGCAGCACGGACACGGTGCTGTCGTGGACCAACCCACCCTGTGACGGTGAGCCGCCGGGAGACTGTGTCCCGTCCCGTACGAAAACGCGAGAGAACCCTCGACACAGGGAGAGGAAGGGCATACAGGGGGGAAGGAAAAGAGCAACCCCGCTGCAGCCCATGTAGGACACGGCCATTGGAGGCCGTGGACCACTCCTTGTTCCAATCAGCAAGCACCCCCCCACGCTCCAGAGATCGCTTTGACCAGAGCCGGATTAAGCCTCGTAGAGGCCTGGTGCTTAAGATTTATTGTGGCCCTCTTCCGAAGTCGGACTGGGCGAGGAAACGGCGCCTGCTGTGCCATTTGGAGGGATGACAGGGGTGACAGGGGTCGTATCATATAAACTTACTTATTCATCTGATAGTGATGTAGGCCTGAACTCCAACTATCGGTAGGTGGTCTGGGGGATGTGCTATAAACTCCCCATGCAAAGTGCAAGTCCAAGTCCTGGAAGCTTTGTTTGTTTTAATATTTGGCTGTTATTTCCGGATACAGTGTCCCTTTTTAAAGCGTCTTCTGTATTTTAAGGATGCCCGGAGGAGCTTCTTCATTTGTTCCTGGTTATATTGAACTATTTTGTTGAGTGGAATGTGGGGGTGGGGGAGAAGATGGGACAGAAAAAGAGAGAAAGAGAGAAGGAAGGGTAGGAGGGGGCGATTTATATCTGAAAAGAATAGTCACCAGCCGGAAAACAATCCAAATAGGGCAATCATTTTTCTTTGGTGGAGGAAAAAATTACCCAGAAATGTGGGAACCAAAGGAGGCCTGTGCCATGGCACAAAGGCAATATGACCTGTCCGTGCCAGCCCTCCACCCTCCTCCCTCCAGTCCCGCAATAAAAAAAAAATCTTCCTTTTTTTTTAAAACAATTATTTTTAAACAGTAAAAGTAATTTTTTTTAAATTTAAAACAGTCCCGTATTTTATTTTTCCCGTGACCGTGCCGCATCCTCGAGGCCCTTTTTCGGACTGTGGCCCGGTGCTTCAGCACCCAAAGCACCTTCCTTAATCCGGCCCTGGCTTTGACCCAGGGAGAGTGAGGGCACGTTTACGCAACCACTCGCTTTTGCATTCTCGCAGCTAGAACTCAATCGCGATGGCAAAGGTGACATTGCCATGGTAACAACGCTAAATGGATTAGCTAAATCCGACATCGTTAGAGTAAATACTTGCAGTCTTATAATCCGTGCCAATAATTTAAAGATTTCCTCATGACGAAACAATTTTCCCAAACGCTTCTGAACTCACGTTATTTGCTGTTTTCGTTGCGAGGCGGCAGACATAAAACCGCCGCCATGTTGGAATTTGAGGTGATTTCTAGCTTCTAGCTGCGAGACTGCAAAATCGAGTGGTTGCCTAAACGTGCCCTGACAGGAGGGACAGCTACATCCACAGCCCGTGTTGCGTCCTTGGCTGTACCGTCTGTACCGAGCTCACAACTGCGCAACCGCGCAACTGTCAGACAATACCATAAACACCTGAACACCTAAACTATCTAAATCCAATCGACAATGCGACTGAAAATATACGCTGCGTATGTTACATGGTGTCAACAGACGTAGAAAACCGTTACACGGGGCATCGTAAAAGCACGCCGTTGTTTTGGTTTCGAAGCAATAATGTCACCAACTGTCTCATCTTGGATAGTCATATTTTTTTTAATACTATGTATTCTAACGTTAAGTAAAATAAATACAGATGTTAAGTAAAGATTGAGCGATCAGATATTTTATAATTTATTCACTAATTTTGTTAAAAACTACTGCTAGTTGAAACAAACCACTTTGTTAGCTGCGAAAAAGCAAGCGGAGTCTGCTTCGGGAAATGCTCAGCTTGGTATTAAATGACGATCTATTACGAAGAGACACAACACCTCCGTGTCTTGGTGACGAAGTCTCATCGATTCTCAACAAGTAGTTGGTAGGTTGGTTATTTTTGGCAGGGGTAAATCTCCTATGAGTGATTTAAGAAATATTTGCTAAAGCTTGTTAGCAAGTAGGCCGACATAAGAAATATTATGGAATTAAATTGGTAGCAAGCAGGAGCCCGGTTTTCTGTTGACGTCTGCTCCTTTCGGGCCATTTCTATAGTAAAATCACAATGCTGGCGCCGCCACCAACAAAAATGTCGAGGTGCACGCACACCTCTATCACGCACTGCAACAGTGATCGCTTACTAAATAATCGAAAAGTAGTAACCATCACAACTACTGTAGGTTAAAAATGTGTTAGCTTTCGTGCCTAGTTTTAGATTTTGGACTAATTTTCAGCTTTTAGGCCTAATTTTTCCCTACAGTTATAATTTTATAAGTAGCAGCTAACGGAGAATTGGGTTCGAAAGTAAGCCTGTTCATTCATGCAACGCGTTTTCGAGACTTCAAGTTACCTGCAACGTGATTTTAGAGCTAATGTGTGTCGTTAACTGTTCCTTTTTGTTGCGTGTCTTCTGTCGTTGTTAAATGCGACGATCAAATGTTATTATTTCATCGAGTTGCATCGAAAAAGCCTACTAGATATGAGGAAATAACGATGTTTTAATTTGTCGTGTTTTGTAGAGTTCACCTGAGCTCAGTTGAAAAGGGCGACAGACGGACGGAAAAAGTCGTTGGTATAGTCTTCCAGGTTTCGCTGTACAGAAGCAGTGGCATGCACAGGAGGGGGACGGGGAAGGTGGGGGTTCATAGCTCCTGCCCTTTTCGGAAAAAAATGCCTTTTTTGTAAAATAAAATATGCTCTGTTTTGAATTTCTGAACCGATAAACGCTGGTGCTGCAGCCAGAGAAAAGGCCTAGAGGCCAAAAAAGGGCAAAAAGAAGGCCAGGAAAGAGGGCATAAAGGGGCATAAAGGGATAAAATAGAGAGACAAAACTTTAAAAAAGGGTATAAAAAAAGACTGACAAGCCAAAAAAAAACAGGCCCCCGGAAAAAAAAACCTCAGCCTGCCGTTTTACAGAAGTTGCCCCTGCCCTATCGGTGGCCTGTGCAAGATTAAAAATAAAACAAGTAACATAAGCCACGACCTAGGCAAAGCTGTAAACGCCTTTAGGCAAAATTAAAATAAAAAAACACTTCGTATTATTGAAGACTTTAAATGCTACCTAAATCTTGGTGTATTATTTTTCCGTAATTTATCGCCTGATACAGTGAAGTGAAGTGAAATTTATTAAATTATATTTACATTCGACTGTGAACACCCTGCAAGAGTGTGTTGCGGTGCCTTTGCGGTGTGTTGCTTCTTCCATGAAGAAACCTTCCACATTCGAAGTTGTAACAATTTTAGCTCCTCTTCCAAGAGAGAAAAACGTGGAATGGACCAAGTCCAAATTAAAAAAAAATAAATAAAAAAAAATAATAAAAAAAACCAAACAAAAAAGCATCACAAAGAAAGCGAAAAGACTGATAACAGAATGACAGAACAAAAAAAAAATTCAGAAGAATGACTGCCAGCAATTTCGCTAAACATTCCTCTGGTAATCTTGAATAAATCTTTTTTTTTGCAACGGGATGCCACTTCAAACAACCAGTTGCATTCACGTGCTTTGTACCTTTTCATCGCCCGAATTTCTTTGGGTAATTTACTAGATTAGGGTCACAACGCCAAATCACTTCATTTTTGTTCACTAACCGATGCTACTATTCATTCTAACACCATTCGCATTATGAAACCCGGGGTAAAACTGAGTAAAGTTGTAAAAAAAAAAAAAATTTCAAAAGACGTAAAATAATAGTCCACAAACAGGCTAAAGCGGCAGCGATGGCAGCCATATTGTGAGGGACGCAGGGTAGCCAGAAAGCCCGATTTGCTCCTCACTAAAAGATTACGGAATTTTTTTCTTTCTTCTGAATTAATGTTCCAAATTATGCTAAAAAGACGTACAAGACGAAAATTTTTTTTTTCTAAATTACGTGCCTCGCGCCCGCGGCGCAACCGAAAATTTGTACACCTAAACTTTTGTTGCGGTGCAAATCTGATTTTATTGTGGGAGCCTTCCAATATGGCTCCCACCGCCGCCGCTGCTTTAGCGTGTCTCTGTGACCAGCACATTTTACGTTTTTTAAATAATTATTTTGAGAAGTTTATACTCGTGTCCCCCGTGTTGCGAAATGGGTGTTACGATGAAAAGTAGCGTCGGTTAGTAAATAAATTACGTGATTTGGTGTGGTGACCCCTTTTCTAGGTAACCACCTTTCTTTGGTTTCTTTGTAAATTATTATATACGTCACGTAAATCTTTGTAAATCTTTGTAAATCATTGTAAAATTTCCTTACGGGATTAGGTGGTTTTCTATAGCCTTTTTCCTTACACTATACTTTGTTCCACGTTATGTTCGCAGGAAACTGACCGTATGACGACACGTTTCCTTCCACTCACGAGTGCAAACAACACGTAAACATCCTACTCGTAGACTCGTAATTATTGTGCAGACGCTAAAAGTGTGGTATCCGCATGTTTTTGCACTCGTAGTGCAAGGAAACGCGGCATCATACAGTCAGTATCTTGCAAACATAATATGGAACAAACTATAGAGCAGTGACACGGCGTAGTATTATTGTATATAACTCTATGCTGGAGCCTTAATGGGTTAGCTGCAAGGGGCACTATAGAGAGAAACAGAAGGGCGTTATACTCAAGCCGATGCTGTGAAGAGTGATTTCTTAGACCTAAAACGCGCGATTTTTGTTGTTGGAGAAAACAACGTTATTTTAAGCCTAAGAAATCCGCTCTTCCGTTGTTTTCCCCTCCATTTTTATGTAGTGCTCCTCGCAGTTATGCCCTCCAAAACCCATACTGGTGCCAATATGGCGGCAAATATCACTGCTCTATAGGGAGGGGTGAGAGACATAATACTTGGATTCGAGTCGGGTTTGATAACTTGACAACCTTACGAGGAGAAGTTTGGCAACTTTTCTGTAAAAGACGTAAAAGAATTTGATTAACATACATACAAGCAATTGCAAATCAGTGATAGTGGGATTATTGGAACGAGGGTGGACCAGTGGTAATGAAAAATCCAAGGTGGAACTGGAACCGTCACCTCGAGTACATATCATTCATTTCGTAAAATTTTCGATCGTACAATGGCATCTTCGTCAGTAACTCGATAAAAACAGCCGCTCAACTTTAGAATTGTTTAACCCTTTTGGTCAAGGCGTCACAAAGAAAACGACAGCTACTAGACGGGTTGAAAGGCAAGTCCCTACGCACGCCGATATAGCTTAGTGGGGGAGGGGGGGGGCGGTCCCCGAGCAAAGCGAGCAACAACATCCTACTGATAAGCGTCCTCGTCACCAAAACAAGTGAATGCTGGTTCGAATCCCACGAATGACCTGCCATTATGGTACTTAAAAAAGTCACCAGAATTAATTCGGGACTGAAAGAGATAAGGGCGGTTGCAGACGGACCACAAAACGCGTGGCAATCGCTGCAAAAACGACACCACTAGCGCGTTTGCATCGACGGAATTGGCCTTTGGCCTTTTCACCACGCTTCCCGACGATTCCGACCCCATTCGAGAGCAGACATCGCAAACAAAGCCAGCTGAGGTACTTAGCTTAAAGAGTCAACCGACCACTCAACAGGTTGTGTGGCACTGAAATCGCAGCGTGACGCCGAATGTGCCGAGTATGGGGCGCTTGCAGGCGATTCGGGGGCGTTCTATACCAACACACGCAGCAACGCGCCAATGTGTGTGAAAGCCCCAGTACATTTCCATGATTTTTACCTGACCTGCCACCGAATGGGATTTATTTTGCCACAAACGTGCCACAAGTGCCAAAGATTGCGTCTGCCATTGTGGCGCGTTTTGTGTTCCGTCTGCAGCCGCCCTTAAGGAAGAAAAAAAAAACACACTGAGGTTAAAACTCGAGAGGTTTGAATATCTGGCCTCTGTTCGTTATATGTATGGTGAGTGGGCGCTTCCATATTAATATGTGTTTTTTTTTTATTTCTCTTTCTATCTTTTGCGCGCGTGATTTTAATGCCGAGCCAAACTTCTTTTCATTTAGTTACTGACGAAGACGCCGTTTCAGCAAACAAATTTTATGAATTTTAATGGTATGCGCAAATAATCGTGGAAATGAGAAGATTCTTAGATGTAGGTAAATTGGTAATGAGACAACGTGTTTCGTTTTGAATGTTGGCAGTTTTGATCAATTATGCATGACTGGCCCCGTATTTTTTTGATCAAATACGTTTTAGAAGGCACAGCTTAGTGAACAGGTTTGCGTGTTGGTGCGCTTTTCCCCTTAAGCACCGACCGAAGGTAAAGGTTACGTCCAAAAGTAAGAAAAATTGGGATGATATTTATTGAGCAAACGAAGGAAGACTGGAAATTATCAGTGGAACGCCTACTATACAAAAACTGCGGATTGTTAAACTGAGAAAACTGGTTTAACAAAACGAATGCCAACGAACCGCACCACCTAGCCGAATCACGAACTTCACTTCCACTTTCGATTTGCAGGTGTATGTAGTGAAATAAAAAATTCAATGGTTGCCTAGACAGACACCGAGCCACCATGCGATTAGAAAAGTGAAATTTGCGACAACCCAGAACTACACACCAATTCGCTGCTGACTGAGCTTAGCGACGATAACTTGTTTGATTTTTGAAGACTCCTCGTATTTTATCGTAGGTGCCAACATTCACCAAGTTATGCACTACACCGCCAGAACCGGATTTGCACTTTTTCACGCCCTAGTCCAAGTTCATGACTGTTCTTCCTCTCCCTCTCCATATTGTATGAATATTTAAATATTAGAATTACAGCCAGTGCCCATTATCTGAGACCCTTTCTTGTTTTCGTCAATGGGAGAACTGCAGAGGCGTAACAAAGCGCATTGTTTTATTTTTTTTGTGTGGTGGTGGTGGGCATCCACACCAGCTGTGGGGGTCTGGGGCTCCCCAGTGCGTGTTTGGAGCAAAGCCTCAGAAACTAACGGATCTTGAGGAGTTCTGAGGCCTTTCCAGGCAACAAACAATACGCTTTAGACATTTCTCGGGGCTCCAAAAAACAAAATGAAAAAATAATTTAAACAGTAGGGGAAGATCTTTGCTCGTATTGTTTGGCTGAGACTGAAACAGTGTGGCCTTATATCGATGGGTGTCATTATGCTTAGGATTACGGTTAGGTTAAGTAGGGAAAGGTAGGTTAGCATTTGAGTGCATGGCTCTGTAGGCCCGTTAGGACTCAAATTAAAATCAAATCAAAACAGTGTGGAACTTTCATTTGGCGTATTGGCGCCCCTCGGCTTGTGCTTGGAGAAGAACTCCCCCGGTATTTATGGCGATGAGCAAGCATCGCGCTGTGACAACAAGTAGCTACGATGGGTGTACTTACTTTATGTTGAACAAGAGAAGCCCAAAGTTTACATGTCAAAGTCAACATTACCTGACGTTTCGAGCTGACTCCAGCTCATTATCTAGGGAATAACAAACACAGTACACTTAAAATTGCATAAAGGTGCAAACAGACGATTGCAGGCAAAACTGCCTTTAAGTCAAAACGACAATTCGAACAAGTTTTAAAAAGGAGAAAGAACTGCACACCAACTCACTGCTGACTGAGCTTAGCGATAATAACTTGTTTGATTTTTGAAGACTGATCGTTTTTTATTGTAGGCTGCCAACATTCACCAAGTTATGCACTAACACCGCCAGGGCTATAGATTTCCATTTTTTGAGGCCTCAGGCCTCAGAAGGATTAAAAAAATTTAGAAATCTTTAAAAAAGAGAAAGAGGAGAGTGACCACTTTGTGCTGAAAGAGGTCACTCTGCTCTTCCTCTCTTTAAAAAAATTTTAAAATTTTTTTAAATTCTCCTTTTTATAACTTGTTCGAATTATTGTTTGACTTAGGCAGTTTTGCCTGCGGATGTCTGGTTTGCACCTTTACGCAATTTTAAGTGTATTTTGTTTTTCTTCCCTTGATAATGAGCTGGCGTCAGCTCGAAACGTCGAGTATAGCGTTGACTTTGACATGTGTACTCTTCGATCAACATAATTCTTTCCAGTGCGTACATTTTCCTAATCTGTACTTACTTTACACATTTATTTAATGTAAGTTCATAAAAAACAAGGGCTGATTTCGAACAGTAACTGCAGATCCATGATACTTCTCTCTTTCTCTCTCTCTGTCTGTGCTTTCACTCTCTTCTTTCTCTCTATCAGTTTTTTCAACTACTCCATCTGCTTCCCCTCCGTGCCTGCGCCCTAGGCCGTGGCCTATGCTGGCCTTGTGGGAAATCTTGCCCTGCTACCGTCGCCTGATGCATTGGAATCAGATCGGAGCCCTTCCCTCAATATCCAGCACGACTTTGGTTGGATACCCCATGCGGAAGTTGTAGACCCCGGTTTTGGCAATGTGTGCGCAATCGGCCCAATGCCGTGGTGTATTTCCCGAGTTGTCGTCAAATTTATTATTTTGCGCATTCCTAGAAAAATAACTCCCTGAAAAAAAAATTCCATAGGCTTGAACCTTTCGTATGCAAGCTGAGAAATTACGTAATACCAAGACCTTACCAACTCCAACAATTTCATTTGAAAAGTTACAGTCTTCAGACAAATGTTAAAATAAAATGATAGTGTAGAATTAGGAAAATTAAAAGTAACGAAGCGAAATGAAACCGCAACAAACTGCACTAAATAAACGAATTCCCGTCTGTAGACGTGTAATTTTTTTTCCCGTCTATAGGCCCGCACACTGGTTCGCATTGCAGCCCCGGACGCTACACGGGAATCCGTATTTCAGCTAAACGCATATAGATATAAACCAAACTAAGCTACTTTGTTAATTGCGAGGCCTCGAAATTGGCAGCTAGAAACGATAGAATGGCGTATTTATTTCGTAAATGCAGGCTTTCAGAGCTGAGTTGAATTGTTTCAAAGTGGCCAGCAACGATGCATGCATAAACCTTTGTAGCACGACGCCATAGCCGCACAAAAGGTACACGGATTACTAACAAAAACGTCAAGTAAAAAAGGGGGTTATACGATTGAAGTTTCACTTTACTTGCTGAAATGTACACGGATAAAACTTGCATGATTTTTATTTGAAATAATCAAATGTACAATTGAGAAAATTGCATCTGTTTAAGTGCTGTTGTGCTTTACGAATCATATATTTAAAACGCACTTAACAGATGCAATTTTCTCAATTGTACATTTGATTATTTCAATTAAAAATCATGCAAATTTTATCTTTGTACATTTTAACAAGTAAAGTGAAACTTCAATCATATAACCTTTTTTTTATGGCACACTTGACGTTTTTGTTAGTAATTTATGTACCTAAACTAAACTGATGTTGAATTTTGAGTGCACCTCTAAATCATTCTCCCCGCAGCTCTCTTATAGTTCGAGAAGTAACCACTGAAATTTAAGGTATAGGAAAATATCGAAAAATTACCAATTGGAAAAGAACGGATAATATTTGCTTATTATTTTTTTTCTTATTAGTTTTATGCCATATACAGCGAATTACTTTCATTTGTTTAAATATGTGTAATCCTATTCAATGCAACTTTGGCACGATATGTGAAATATTATAGCCTACACAGTCTGTTGTTGTCTGCGCAAAAAGCACGTGCTGCTATGACGTCATCGACCATTCGAATCGTGCAAAACGAGTTATAACGAGGTATTAAGGAATTTAATATCTACCTTTCTTAAAGCACCACTGTCCAGCTGGCTCGTTGGTCTAGGGGTATGATTCTCGCTTTGGGTGCGAGAGGTCCCGGGTTCAAATCCCGGACGGGCCCGGTGTTATTTTTTTTAATTTATTTTTTTATTTTTATAAATGAATGCTTTTTGCGTTCAGTAACAGGTCCAAACCCCTCCCGGTGACTTAATTGAAAAGTGTTAGTAAATTCAACAACAAATTGTTTTTCTGTTAATTCGTTACGTTTTATTAAAAACGTTGATAAAATGTTTTCAACTGAAACAGATGAACAGCACTATCTATCTATATACGTTCATAAAAATTAAGAACAAAAAATTAATAATAAAAAATAAATTAAAACTCCCGAGCCACCGGTATGAAAAAAAAACCTGCGGAATACAATAATCTCCTCTAATCACGATAGTATTCAATTATTGTAAACGGAATGATTGTTGGCAATAAACTGAAAACTAATTGTTGCTAATAAACTGAACGCGTTACTTTTAATGGATGAAACAATGCTTCATGCAATTTAATTTTGAACCGCTGGCTAAAGGTTCTGTCGTCGAAGTCCATTAAAATTAAAGGGTTAGTGAAACTCGGTTAAATATTAAAAGCGCTTTACTTTCTATCCAGAATCAAGTAAAAAAAAAATAACATACACAAAGCCATAGAGTCTGGGGAAGGGTCAGTTGCTCTGCTGCGTGACGCCGGCCCAAACCACCACGCATCACGCTGAATGAGGCATTAACCGCTTGCTAAAGGTTCTGTCGTTGTAGACAATTAAAATAAAAGGATTAATAGTGAAACTAGGTTAAACATTGAAAAAAAAAATTACTAAGCTGGCGGGCTAAAGGTTTCGACTTTGCTCGACAAAGGCGTCTTTATTTATTTCCGGTGGAAATATCTACATATTTATTTCGATAGGAGCAGACTTAGCTCAAGAGCAGAGCTAAAAGGATTGTTAGAGATCAGGATTAAACAAAGCTTCAATAATCAGCAAGAGGGCGAGCGGGCTCATTTTTGCCACGGTAGCAAAGAAAAAGGGCGAGCGGCCGACAATGAGAACGGATATGCGTTCTAACAATTAGAAACAAACACTATTACTTCATTAATGTTGACTGTTAGAGCCGAGTTGAAGCAGCGGCAATCAGCTAGACCGGCGTCGGGGAACAACAAGTTCATATGAATGCATGGGGTCCGGGTCAGCGTTTGTATGCCAGTGTGCGCAAAAATACATAGACGGGCTACACGCCTTCCACAATAAACACATGAGAAAGCAAAGCGTCCCAATGTTGCAAACAATGTATCAACGGTGTATACCGTGTATACTAGCTGGCTTCAGATAGTATACAGAGTATCCCAAAAGTCCGAGAACACCCTCACAACTTTTTAAGGGGTCGAAAGAAAATAGTGAAACTTTGGCAATGTAAGTTTGGTTAAAGGATCTACCTTTTCGTACAACCGCCATTGCCAAAGTTTCACTATTTTCTTTCAACCCCTTAAAAAGTTGTGAGGGTGTTTTCGGACTTTTGGGACACCCTGTATAATAAAGTCTACAACTTCACACTTTCAGTAAAATAATTTCTGGAATGCTTTTAACGTCAGTATAGTTGACTGGAAATCAATGGAGAATTTTACAAAAAATGCATTTATAAAGGACAATTAAACAAACACCCGTCGTAGCATCCCAGGGACTGCAGTGAGGTTATCTAGGGTATTTATATATATATATATATGTATGTATGTAACTAACGCAGTTTTAGTTCTCGTCAAGTAAAGGATAACAAGAACGTAATGTTTTGTTTTTTTTTTTGCATCTTGTTTTTTGTCCTCTATAGTACTCTGCCCGAGGACGCAGTTGTTTCGGCCACGGCTTGTTCACAAACCAAGCCGTAACACATTTAAACGAAATTTGCGTGCTACGGTTTGATTACTCTCTTTTGAAATCCATTCGAAGTCGTAAAACCAAACATCGATTTTCGAATATGTCCTCCATACCTTCAACAGCACAGCCTGGAAAGGTGAAACCATGGACATAAAAATGGACAACGTTTATGAGAGGCATTTTTCATTTTTGGCAAAGGCTTGACAGGTAATGCTCGACGTAAAACTACATGCTAGCGCAAAATCGTTAGCCCTTTGCTGCAAAAGTCACCCAGATGGTGACCTTTGGGACAAGAGGGGTGGCCCTGGTGATTCGGGCCAAAACAGCAAGCAAGAACGGCTCAGTAGTTAGCATCCTCGTTTCCGTATCAGTGATAGGTAAAGGAATATGTCATGACTACTAAAAAAGTTCACAAAGAAGCCTATGGTTGGTGTACGAGTTTAATTTGTCCCATCATTACTCATCAACCAATGACGTCGTCAGCCATGAACTGAAAAACGTGGAGCGCGATCTGTTAGGCGTTGTTTTATGTGTCAAAACTCCAATCCGTATCATCTGCATCGACCTTCGAAATGCCATAGTCACCCACTTTTTTTATAAACCGGACTGAAAATTCTCCCTATTCATGACCTTATACAGAAGTGGTCTTTATGTTTTTAAAAACAGACACAATCATGTAAAGTTGAATTTTAATGAGCATAACTATTCGGCCCGAAACATGATGAAATGTCACCAGACCCTTAATAGAACTATTATGGGAAAGATGTCATTTTGTGGTCAAGCATCCATAGACTGGAATCCAACTTCCCCATACATTAAAACTCAGAGTCTAAGCGCCTAAACTTACGAAAAAAAAAAAACCACTGCTTTAAGCACTATCTTGCCAATGCCACATTATTAAATTGACAATTAAATTTAAATTTTTTTCTTTTTCCTTTTCCGTTATGGTTTTGTGTGTTTATATTTTATATTAAAACTTCTTTAACATTGTCATTTTTTAAGACTTTTCCCTCATTCATTCTCATACATTCTCCGTAGTATGTGATTGTACCACTGTGCAAGTGATTAATCTATAAGTAAGTAATTAATTTTGTTCTTCGTGTAATCACTTGTTCCTTTTTTTTTTAAACTGGGATCGTGGCCCACTGGGCACTCGCATCCAACGTCCCGGCTTGAGTCGAGCAAGTCGGACTTCTCACCCATTGAAAGTTTGAGAGTAGGTTGAAGTCGTTTCGGCCCCAAGGCCTCTAATCATTCAATTTACTGGATGAGACTGGTTACATCCAAGCGCCAGCTATCCTGAGGGAAACTTTGGAGCCTGTTTTCTACTTCTACTTCTTCTTCTCCTGCTTCTTCTTCTTCGTAGTAAGCGTCTTTTGCGTCTTCTACTTCTTCAATTTCATCTGCTTCGTCTTTTATTTCTTCATCTTCTACTCTTCACCTTTGTCTGCTTCGTCTTCTTCTTTATCTTTGTCTTCTTCTGTTTCGTCTTCTTCTTTGTCTTTGTCTTCTTCTGCTTCTTCTTCATCATCGTCTTCTTCTACATCTTAATGACTAGTACTTTGTCGGATAAAAATGATTTCTGATTAACTTTGATGTATGAGAGTCAAATCCCTGAAACCCCATGCACAATTTTATTGATTTACCTACTTAACTTTATGTTACAAGACATAGAATGCATGTAACTTTGCACCACACAGGACATAGAGAAGGCACCTGCCTTCTCTATGTCCTGTATAGAGTACAGCTATGTGCATTTACACACTTTATGCATGCACGTTCGTGCACTTTACACTATACGACTCAGAATGCATGTAACTTTACACCACAGGACATAGAATGTTTGCAACCTTACATTACAGGACATCGCATGCATGAGAAGAATTTTAAATGAATCGGACTAAGGTATCGTATCGTGGTGACCATACAGGAATGCGGAGATGGGGGAGCATGGGCCATGCTGCACCAAGTCCCATTTATTAAACAATATTGTTAATAAATCAAATTTTTGCGTATACTGGCTAATTGCATTTAATGATATTCAGACTCATTTGTTAATAAATGTGTTACATTTTGTTAAATGAAACGAACCTGCGTGGTGTACTTGATAGAAGGTATCGTCAACAAAAGCATTTCCGGGGTGTCAACTTGGGATTTAACTTTTGTAAAAATATCCCTACCTTCAGTGAAGATCTGAACCTCCGGACCTCTCCTTCCATTTGCCTCTCCCTCTCTCCAAATAAGCAGGAATCAAATACCCCTAGACCAGATTAGACAGGCCATAATTCGTGTCGTCCTATATTATATTCCTGTACCTGCCTCCTCCCCACATTGGGGCCTGCTTGTTTTTCTCGATAGCATCTTAATTTGGACAAGGCCAGTCTTTAATGCATGGTTTGTTTCATTAACCATGTTGTGAATTACCTTGCGATTTGGTTATATATTGCCTCCATTAATTTCCAGTGTCGAAACCAAGACGCAAGTTGCTTTCCCACCTTGCATACTATAATACGTTTATGACTTTCAAGTAACTACTGAGGAATGTTGATCAACTTCTAATTTCGGCTGGAGCCTCTAGCCAACTGGGTTCAACTCGGTAGCAGAGTTTGCAGAACAAATGGACTAGTGGATCCTGGTGTCCTGGGCTCGAGCCTGTATCAGGATGGTAGTGGTTTAATAGTGAATCTTGTGTTCTCACACGGTTACTCTTTAATCCAGACTGCTTGCTTCGTTAACCATGCTGTGAATTACTTTATGAATTGCACACATGATTTCCAGTGTCGAGGACAAGATGCAAGTTGTTTTCCTTCTTTGTGTACATGTTTGTGACTTTTAAGTAACTCCTGAAACAGGTTGAAGAACTTCCAATTTCGGCTGGAGCCTGCAACCTAGGTTCAACTCGGTAGCACAGATTGTAGAAGACCTTGACTAGCATGCAGGTTGTGCTGGGTGCATAATTTTTTTTTGTAAACAGTTCAGCAAAACTCGCTACATGGCTCTCCATGCAGCCCAGCTGCGTACAGAAAAAACCGGTTTAGTCTGAATTAAGTCACCTAACCTAACCCCACCTAAGTCACCTAACCTAAACTAACCTAACCTAACCTAACCCCACCTAACCTAACCTAACCTAACCCAACCTAACCTAACCTAACCTAACCCAACCTAGCCTAACTACAACAACAATATTACAGATCAGCAATAAAGTAAATTTACACATAATCACCACTATAGTGGGTACTAAGTAAGAAAGTTTCGTAGCGAGATCCGGACCGCCTCTCTGAACTGTTTACGAAAAAGAATATGCGTCCTCTCGAGTCTTTCTCAGGACAGTGGTATCTTGTGTAATCAAAAGGGCACTCTTTGAGCTGACTGTCTGCTGCTTTAAAACGAGTCTTTAAAATTCTGTCCACATGCAGTCAAGGAGATATTCACGTGCACTTTATATATATATATGAAGACTGTCGCTTAAATTGAAATGGCATAAATGTTTAAAATAAAAAATAAAACTGGTTCATTGCTTAACTCTCAGTTAACAACGATTAAACAACCGTGCATCAAAATCGCGTTTCGCGTAGATATCAACGTAAAAGCTTTGGTATGCAAAGTAAGTTTTGACAGCTTGCTGATGCGAGTTAAATTAGTGCCACGTGCTGGGTCTGCAGGTTCGTTTCGGTTCAACCTGGCTGCAAAAAAAAAAAAAAAAAAATTTATGGAATATTTTTTTTAATCTTTCTTCCCCCTCGGCTTGCTGCCCTCTCCTGCAATTCCTTGCCTCTTATATTTCTTTTTTTTTCTTCTTTCAATTAAAAAGAAAATATGAAAGAAGGGGAAATAAACCGACGCGTTAATTCTTACGAACTTATTGAATCAAAGTAAGTTGCTGTTGAAATGAGTGACAAATTACTGAATGTTAAAAAAAAAAGAAGAAAAATGTGTTGACTCTGATGGATGTGTTGGTTTGGGGTGTGCCACGCAATATCGGAATGGCCGGTGGAGGGGGAAATTTTGAAATGAGGTAGTGACAACAGCTGGGTGCCAAAAGGCTGGAAGGAAACGTTGAAACGAGCTAGCTGAACATTTTTTAGGCCTAGTTTTTTTTAGAGCACGTTGCCATGGCAACAGCAGTGCCGTAAAGAGAACACACTTTTTTTTTCGTATTGGGAGTGGGATTTATACCGTTTTGTGAATGCTACATTTTTAAAGAAGTACTGTGACTAGTATGTTACATTTTAGAACGCTCAGTATTAACAGAGATGTACCGTTTGCAATGACTCACACCGTGTAATGATACGGGGAAGGGATTCTGAGTTGTAGGGAAACCCCTTTGCGTTTTCGACGAGGGGGCACATTTTTTTGAAACCCTCCACTTAGGTTATAGGCTACAGGCTAATGTTTTGGGCATATAAGCTTTAACTAGAGGAAGCCCGTGCTACGCACGGGTGGTGTTTGATGCACCGTTAAAAACGCTGGGACAATTTCCTTCCTCATGTGTTTTACGGAATGCGTGTATCCCGTCTATGTGTTTTTGCGTACCCTGTCTAGCAAACGGTGTTTTTCGTTTGGTTCACTCCCTCATTCAGCGTATCCCTTGTTCCGGAGACCATACACTTACATTATATATGATTCTTTCCTGCAAAAATGGTTGGAATACGCGTTTGTACATGTGAAATAAATAAATACGCCTTTGTATACCGGAAATAAATAATTACGCCTTTGTACACCTGAAATAAGTCAATAGGCATTGGAGACATTGTAAGGGAGGATTAAACAAACGAAGCTTCAACAATCAGCAAGAGGGCGAGCGGGCTCATTCTTCCCACGGTAGCAAAGAAAAAGGGCGAGCGACCGACAATGAAAACGGGTATGTGCTCTATCAATTACTTGCGGCCGTCTTGTGGCGGCCGTTTTGTGGCCGTCCATCCTACGCGACAACTCGATTTTATTAATAAAGATGTGTGTGCTCGAAGTCTGATTACGATGGCACTGTATTTTAAAAAGATTAGTTCTTTTAGGGACACAATACTGTGGGCAATGACGGTGTTTGGGGAGGGGGCCAAAAGCACCCTGCTTCTTGTCCCAAAAAGTGAACAATTACTACCTGTTTCTTTGAATTGTGAGTATGGTGACTGCCTATCAGAGAGGTCAGACACGGTCCAAACGTAGTCGAATGTTTTGAAAATAGTCTTAAATCCACTGTTCCCATTCGACCCCACTGAAGAGCTTACAACTCTCCCCAGACCCCTCTCTACCTAGAAGGAGAGGGGAAAAAAATTATTTATAGAAAACTGCCTTCAGAAAATCTTACCGGGTATCCCTGCTGTGCACGTATCAGACAGTTCGGCATTAACCCCCCCCCCCC
>JAHWFP010050383.1:2228-18406 GCA_023313725.1 Lithobius niger | reverse complement strand
GAAAAATTCCTAGCTGCGGCCCTGGTCATGGACATTTCAATTTTTTTTTTCAAAATATAAGTGTCCCCAAGAAAGCCAAGAGGGACTTAATAAAGCTTACCCAAGTTCAATTTCAGTTTTTTTTCTAATATATATCAGAAGTATTTTTTGCGTCAGAAGTTTTTTTTCCCATTGAAATGGTACCGATTTTGTTTATTTTTTTGCCATCCGTACCCCCTCCCCATTCCCCAGAAAAAAATTTCGTAGCTACTGACGCTGGTCATGGATTTTTCGTTTTATTCCAAAATATAATTACTTTTTCTTTTTTCTATTTTTACGTATTTCAAGTCGGAAAAGGATTCCACAATTTGTATAACTTTCAGATGAGGAAACCATAAGAGAAGCCTCGGTTACTACGACTAAAATATTATTTTCTTGGAGAATGCAATATTTTTTTGAATGGTTAAGTTTAGACTACGTGTATTAAAACTCCTTAATTCACAAAGAGTTTAAACGTTGAAAAAATATTCTAATTAACGTTGCATAAACAAACCCCAAGAATCTGTAATTGAATTTTGTTTGTGTCTGGGATTGCTATTTTTTAAGTTGAAATTACTGAGACAGTTTTTTTTACTTTCATCGAAAAAATTGAAAAGATATGGAAGAAATGTGCGTTGCCAACGCTTGCAGACGTGTAGTGTTGAACTAACTAAGATGGCGGCCAACCGACTTTCCCTCCGCCAACTGGCTTCAGCAGGTAGCGCGTAGCTCTGACGTCATGTCAGCTCCATCTCTTTTCTTGCCTCCCATGCTCCGCGACTCCGCGAACACGGTACCTGTGAAGTAAGTTGGAACAGAGCTTGGAATCAGCTGCATGCGCCACCGTCTGCTCTTTGCTGCCAACAACACATAGCCAAATTCAGTAGATTTTTTTTAGTGAAACTTGAAGAGCAGCGAATACCTAAAAATTGCTATACTGGAATTGGTAATCCTTGTGTTCATGAAGGAACTTCGAAGCTAAAACAAAAAGTTTATGAAAAAGTTTTCAAAATTTAAGGAAAAAGTTGAGTTCTTTTTTGATTCGCCCCAAACCGCCATCTACTTTGTGTTTTTCGGCCTGTCTTATTTTTTTCTACATCGTTTAAATTATTTAATCAAGTTAAACTGTGTAATTATTATTTTTATTGAATGCATATTTACGTGTGTTATTTATTAAACTATTTTATATGAATTTATTGTATAATGTTTGTTCTTTTCCTGTTTTATCTCCTATATTTTCATATCTTTTCATTCTTAAAAAGACTTTGGTGTTATGCATATTGATTACAGTAAACACATTTCAGTCATGAAATGAACCAATTCATTCACTCAGTACGGTAAATGAACAAGCAGAAATAGGGAGAGATATTAAAATGATAATGACCTAAAACCGAGGGTGTGGAGTCGTTACTTGTGGCTCCACTATGGCTGCCATCAATTTCACATCATTACGTTAACCCAACCCAGATTACCCTTTAATTACCTAATAGGCTATTCCATTACATGTATACAGTAGTATTATCAATCACATGACTTCCTGTTACACTTGTATATATACTACCCCTTACAGGAAGTAAAGCGTCTTTTCAGCTGTAGCCTACACACTGGTCAGTCCGTGTCTTTCCTTTACCATTTGTGCCCACGCTGGGCTCAGGTGTGTCCCTGCCCAGGACATTGGCGACGAGGCCGGTACCATTTGTAAACTTTAAATGTTAAGCTTAAAATGATAGGTCTTCAACCACATCTCGGCTCCATATTTGTGGTAAGTTGCAATTTTTTTTCATTTGGCCATGAAAATTAGTGCTCTGAATTCCTATCAGAGTTTAAACTTTTTCAAACAGTGTTATTTTGTCGTGGTAGTGCTGTGTGGTTTAAAATGATAATAGTTAAATTTAGTACCTTAACTAGAACTGAAGTGGGCAATTGGATTTATTATGGTTAATTTTACCTTGGCAGTGTTCTAGAGCAACGCACTAGCGTGTCCGCACAGGCAGTACTATAAACCTGAAGGCCCGAAAAATGCGCTGCTAATTTAACCCTATTAAATTCGATTGTGCCATTGCCCATATTCAGGCTGGTGTGCCCGGTGTAAAGTTTAAAACCGTAGGTTTATGCTTAAACTTAGTGAAATCTGGTCTGTGCTGAGGCTTAGGCCTGAAGTGTTGTTTTTGTAAAACGTTGCAGTAATGGTGAACGTAAAAACATTTTGTCAAAGCCTAGTCCCTTTAAATTTAACTTGTAGGCAGTTAATTTACAAAACTAGGTAGGCTACAGTCAAGCTTGTTTTATTTCTGTGTTAAAATAGTTGACCGGTAGTCTTGAGTGCTCCAGTTTAATTTTTGCAGGTTAACCCTTTGAGTGCTAAACCCGAGAAATTCTCGGGCCAAACACAAGCACAGGTTGAAGTATTAAAAACAGAGTACTTACTACGCGCGAGATGGCCAACAATGCAGGAATGACAACAATACTAGGTTCCCTTAACAAGCCGACTCTAGAAACGGCCGTGGCCGAGTTGGTAGAGGCGTGTGCCTCACGTTTAACAGCTCCTTCAGGTTGCTAGTTCGAGCCCCGTCCAGGTTACCCCTACTTTTTTGGAGATATAAAAAAAAACTCAGCTCTCAAAGGGTTAAACAGGATTGTAATTAAATGTAATTTTGTAAGGCTTATGCCAGACAGGTGTCAGTACCAAATTACCTGGAGCTGCTAAAAGTAGTAGCGAGAGTGAAACTGAAAATAATTCAGTAGTGAACGCTAGCGTTAGTCAAGCTAATTCAAGTTTAAATTTAAATTTTGAATCTCGTAATAGTGAAGACGACGTCATCATGGGCTCGTCTAAAACCGCTGGTTCATTCTCGGAATTCAATTGTGAGTCCGATACATGGAAGAAATACTCCAACCGAATCAGCTATTATTTTAAAGCTAAAGAAATACCAGCAGCCAAACAAGTGAATTTTCTAATGGCATCTGTAGGCCAGAAAATGTTTGACCAGATTTTAAATATAATTTCACCTGATTTACCACACTCGTTAACTTTTGTCGAACTAGTTAAAAAACGCCAGTGCCCTCCGTGGTATCTGAGCGTGTAAAGTTTTTCAGAAGGTCGCAAAAATTAGATGAAAGTATTGGGGAATATATAGCTGCACTTAAGCTTATGACTAAATATTGTGACTTAGCTAAAATTAACGACATTATAGCGGAATGATTAGGGATCGCCTAATTGGAGGATCATCAGAAGTCATTCAACGCGAGTTGTTGAAGCAGACTCTGGATTTAAAGGCTACAACATCCTTAGCTTTATCCTTGGAATCTGAAACCGACCAAAGCGTTTTGAGAAGCCATACAACGGCTGTTAATTAAGTAGCTAAAAATCTAGCAAAGCGCCTAGTAGGCCCTAAGGATTTTATTTGCTATTGCTGCGGCAAGTCTGGCCACGTGAAAACGCGCTGCAAATATCGTGAATATACTTCTGGCAGATCCCACACTGTCAGCCATTTAAAACCCGTGTGCAGAAAAGCTAGTCATGCTGATCGAACTGCAAAACCAGTCGACCACTCTAAAGCAAGTTCAAGCACAAATTTTAAGGCTAGGCCAAAGTCTAAACAGAAGTATAGTTACAAAAAACGTGTTCATAAACTTGAACGCGATAGTGACAGCGATAGTGAAGATGACCAGGATGTTGTCGCCGAAAATTCAGAGTCTGGTTCCGGGTCTGATAGCGATTCAGACAACGACAATCTTGTGCTGAAAAATAATACTCTTGGACTGAGTCAGGCTGCGGATCAGATTTCAATTCCCTACAAACCAATAAGATCATAGTAGTAGTTAATTCTATGAAAATTCATAAATGGAATATGCCAGTCTGCCTTAATGGTGTCAAGCTTCAAATGGAACTTGATTCCGGGGCAGACGCATCCATTATACCTGTTGAGTGGCATCAAAAATATTTCGCGGACTGTCCTTTAAAATTCGGTCCGTATTCGATACACTCATACACAGACGGAATTGAAAACACGATTTACACTGTAAGTCTGAAGGTTGAAGTTAAAGGTCAAATCGAACACTTCGATGCTTTAGTTTCAAAATTGAATAAACCTGCTTTAATGGGAAAGGATTGGCTTTCTATTTTTCGGGTTGATTACCATCCATTTTATGACCTACAAATAAAAGTTAAACCTAAGAAAAGTGTAATGAAAATTAAAACTAGCATTACACCAGTTGACACTTCCGAAATAGTTAAGGGTTTCCCTGAGCTATTTAGTGAAGGTATGGGTAAATTTAAGAACTTTAAAGCCAAGATTCATTTAAAACCTGATGCAAAGCCTGTGTACTGTCGTGTGAGACCAGTTCCGTTAGCACTTAAAGAGAAGGTTAACCAAGAAATTCGTAGGTTGGTTGGCCTTGGAATTCTAGAGCCTGTGGAAACCTCTCAGTGGTCTACGCCCATCGTCATAGTTCATAAACCGGATGGCCAAGACCACCGTGAACCCCCAACTGGAAGTCGACCACTATCCGGTTCCCACGGCCGCAGAATTATTTAATGAATTAGCAGGCAGTGACACTTTTTCCCTAATCGATCTTAAGGATGCCTTTCTGTAAATAGGAAATTTTTTTTCTGCAAATAGAACTCGATAAAGAGTCACAAGAAACTTTAACAATAAATACACCCTTGGGTTTGTTTAGATGGCTTCGCGTACCCCTGGGCCTAGCGTCCGGCGCTGGAATTTTCCAGAGGGTAATAACTCAAGTCACCAGTAAAATCCTCAAATTTCTTCCATTTTACGATGACATCCTGGTGAGCGGGAAGGGGGTTGAACATGACGAATCTTTAAACAAACTGTTAAATGCTTTACAAGAAGCAGGAGCCAAACTTAAGATCGAGAAGTGCAAACTGTTGCATCTTGAATTAAAATATTTAGGCCACATGATAAATACGGAAGGCCTGCATACACTCCCTGAGGTTATCGAAGCAGTCACAAACGCTCCTAACCCAACATGTATTCAAGAGCTACAGAGCTTTTTGGGTTTTGTAAATCATTACTCAAAATATCTACCAAATCTCGCTCATATTCTGTCACCTGTTACACGTTTATTAAGCCCAAGCATGAAGTGGGTTTGGGGGGCCGAATGTGACCGAGCCGTGAATAAAGTAAAAGAATTATTTCTTAAATCTAAAGTTCTGGTGAACTACGAACCGAAATTAAAGCTCAAACTTGTGACGGCTCACCTTACGGGGTCGGCGCGTGCCTCATGCATGTCACGAAAAAATGGCGAATCTAAACCAATACCTTTCGCTTCACGTAAGCTAACCCAAGCAGAAATTGGCTACTCTCATTTTGATCGGGAAGCTCTCAGTGTGGCTTGGGGAGTGAAGCGGTTTCACGAATGTGTTTATGGTCAGCGATTCATACTACAGTCTGACAAACCCTAGTTTGGATTTTTGGCCCTACAAAAGGAATACCGCAAATGGCAGCCGCCAGGGTTCAGCGTTGGGCAGTGATGCTTAACGCGTATGACTATGAATTTGAACAGATTTCCGGAAAACTTAACTTCACAGCTGATGCGTTATCTCTACTTCCCCTACCAATACCGAGGAGTTCGAAAAAGCTGACGCACAGTACAACGTTCTTGCTTTAGAAACAATTTCAAACCTACCAGTTTTGAACGAGGCATTAGTGCTCGAAAGTAAACGTGACAAAATTCTTTCCAAAGTCAGTGAACCATGGCTGGCCTGAAAAATGCGAAATTCCAGATCTGTTACCGTACTTCACGCGCCGTACTGAAATCTCAGTTGAAAACGAAACTTTATATTGGGGGTATAGAGCCCTGGTGCCGACGGCCTTGCGGAGACAAATCTTGAAAGACCTACATAGCGCTCACTTAGGCATAGTTAAATGAAGAAGTTTAGCTAGACAAAAAGTCTGGTGGCCTAAGCTTGAAAATAAATTTAAATCATGCCAAAATTGTCAAGAGTACAAAGATACTCAAGCGGCTGGGCCCAAACACACATGGGAATATCCACTCAAGCCTAATGCTAGAATGCACGCGGATTTTCTCGGCCCAATGGACAAAATGTTTTTTATAGTAGTAGACGCACATTCAAAAATTCCTTTGTGCATAAAATGAAGCCCACAACATCCGCACGAGTTATTGACGTGTTAAATAATCATATTGCTCAATATGGTTTAATGGACAGCTTAGTTACGGACAATGCTGCCCAATTTATGTCCTCAGAATTCCAAAATTAGTTAAAATCCAATGGGATTAGGCATATGACAGGCCCTAGTTTTACGCCGTGGACCGACGGCTTAGCAGAAATTTATGTTCGCAATTTCAACAGAGTCTACAAGGCCGCGCGGGGACAGGGGTTTACTATTCAAGAAAGTATAAATTCTTGCTTGTTATCGTCACGTATCACTATCTCCGCTACCACGCAAAAAACACCCGCAAAATTGTACTTTAACCGAGAATTAAAGTCTCGGCTGGATTTATTGTTCCCTGACCCTATTGCAGCCGTTCGTCGTAAACAATTACAACAAGTACAGAGCACCCACCATCGTGAGTTGAAAATGTATCAAATAGGCGATAATGTTTGGTACCGTGACTTCAGTACTACTAACGATAGGCTATGGTCTAAAGGTGTAGTAACTCAGATAGGTAGTAATCAATCCTATATTATCGTTGACACTAACGGTAATAAAATTTGCAAACATCGCGAACAGCTAAGATTACATACCACTGAGAATGAATATCCTGAGCAGTCACCAAACGCACTTAATCCGACGGTGAAAAGCAATAATTCCGGCATGAATAATAATGAGCAACTTCACACTTTTTCAAAACGCATGTCATTTGGCGGTAAGAAACGTGAAAAGCCGAGTTCCGCTGACGTAATTCCTACTTGCAGATCTCTTGGCCAATCCAGAAAGTCAATTTCTGTTGCCGAGGGCTCCAATCCACCAATCAATCAGCTTGGAAAATCACCAGAGAATTTGCCTCGCAAGTCACCAGGTTGCAGGAAATATCCAGCGAAATTACCCCCAACACACGAAGTGGATGAGTCTACAAACGTAAACAACCAATCACCTTTGGCTAACACTAACAGCGCCTCTTCCGTAGATATTTTAACGCCAGGAAGGTCACAACCTTTACCGGTTGTTACGTCACCATCTGCTAAACAGACATCAACGAAGCCAAGCCATGCTAACAAAAAATCAAAATCGAATCCAAATAAACGTAAAGTTGTTCTATCGCCAACTCAAGACGATATTGCTGCGCAACTTCAAAACCAACAAAATCGTACGAAAAGACTGCGTAGAGCTCCTGACAAGCTCAATTTGTATTTTTTTTTTGAAAATTACCAGGTGGCTACAACTGCTTCGTTTTTTGTAGTAATCTAGTTGCCCGTGAATTTAATGAAAATACCTTTTAACTTGTAGCGAGTAACGCTAACATGTCTGTCCCAAGTTAATCGTGCAGAGAATCGGCTCTGTTAATTTTAAAAATGTCCACCTTTAGAATTAGGTAAAAATGTAGTGTAAATTGTGGTTTGTGTGAAAAAATAATTTCACGGTTTTATCTCTTTGTTTCTTTTTTGTTTTTTCATGTCTACATCCTTCACACATCGGAACTAAAAATTGCTGGAGCAACAATTTCCACTCCGGTGCATATTCTAACAAAATACAACTTCGGCAACCAGTCTGTTGGATGCCAGATATCTGACAGCAACGCTGTAGCGTTCCAGCTGCAGTAATGTTTGCTGCAAATAAGAAAATTAACCAAAAAAGACTACACGGAACATCAACTACAATTAATTTTCTAAATGAACTTACTGCACAATTGCTAATGAAATTTAAAGAAAAAATGTTTTAAACTGACAAGTTTTCAGTCAGTTTCAGTTTCAGTCAGTCAGTTTTCAGTCAGTAGAAATGTTAATTTGTAAAATTAATGTAAAACTGAACATCTTAAGTTTTTTGATTTGTAAACAGCTTTCAAAAATAGCATTTAGTTTCTTCTTCGAAAGCGAAAACTTATGTATCTTTCTTTAAAAGACAGTGAACTTAAAAAATACATCTTGCCTTCGTAATCATGATTTTATTTTCAGCTAGGCTTAGATTTTTTTTTTTCTGTTTTTGTTTTTTGTTTTTTCGTTCTCTTTATTGTGGAGTCTTTACTTGAGGCTCCACAATGGCTGCCCTCAATTTCACATTATTATGTTAACCCACCCCAGATTACCCTTTAATTTCCTAATAGGCTATTCCATTAAATGTATATAGTATTATTATCAATCACATGACTTCCTGTTACACTTGTATATATACTACCCCTTACAGGAAGTAAAGCGTCTTTTCAGCTGTAGCCTACACACTGGTCAGTCCGTGTCTTGATTTCATGCAAGATTACAACCTTGTTCAACATGTTTCGAAGCCCAATCGTCATCGCACAAACCAATGTTCCAGCCTCCTTGATTTGCTTATTTCTTCTTCCACTCTTAACCTTTTCCCCATTACTCATTCACCAGCTTTTGGTCGTGGTGACCATGATGTACTTACCTTTTCACTCAATATTGATTTCAGTACTAAATCCAGTTCCTTCTCATCTCACAATTTTCGTTCTGCAGACTATCCACTTATTAATCACATGATTTCCTGTATTGACTGGTCCACTGAGCTTTCCAATCTTGATGTTGACTCTCAAGTTCATAAACTTACTACTTTTCTTCAGGATACTATCAGTCACTTCATTCCACCTGCTAAGAAATCGGCTCCGTCCCACCCGACCTGGTCCACACCTGAACTTCGCGCCATTCTGAACAAAAAAAAACGTACTTACCGCTTACTCCGCTCCTTTCCTTCTCCTTCTAACATGGCAAATTTTCTTGCAGCTAGGGAAAATGCCATTAAGTATATTAAACTTGCTAAAACTGAATTTGAAAGCAACTTGATTCTTCGCTCTAAACAAAATCCAAAATTACTTTTTTCCTATCTTACAAAGGATAATAAGTCTGTCCCTTTAAGTTGCATTCAAAATGAGGATAATACTTTCTCCCTTGATGATCCTACCATTGCCACTAGGCTGAATAATTTTTTTCCACTACTTTTCATCCTGCCTCTTTTTCTGATCCTATTCCATTTGCAACCAGCAAAGTTCATTTTAGCGCTGCTGATGTCTTATCTGCTCTCAAATCCCTAAAGGATAATTTTTCTTCTGGCCCCGATAACATACCTCCGATTTTTCTTCGTAATTGTGCGGAATCTATCGCCAACCCCCTTTTCTTAATTTTTTCCAATTCTATTACTTCTAGCTCCTTTCCGACTTGTTGGAAGGATGCTCATGTTACCCCAATTCACAAAACTAGTTCCCCTTTCCTTGTTACTAACTATAGGCCTATTAGTCTCCTTTCGTCAATATCCAAAATTCTTGAACAGCTGGTCTATTCTGAACTTTTTACTCAGTGTTGTAAACTTAATATTCTCCTGACTACCCAACACGGGTTCCTTCCTAAACGCTCTTGCCTTACTCTCTCCACTTATGAACCTATTAGTAAACTTATTGATTTTGGGCTACCCTGTGACCTTGTTTTCTTCGATTTTAGCAAAGCATTTGACACTGTCTCCCATTCTAAGTTACTTTCTAAACTTGCGCACTTTGGTTTTACTCCTGGAATCATTTCCTGGCTCAATTCGTATCTTCATTTTAGGCGTCAGCGTGTCGTTCTTCGTGGTTCCTATGCCCCCTGGCTTCATGTGACTTCAGGAGTGCCTCAAGGCTCCGTTCTTGGCCCTCTCCTTTTTAACATTTTCATTTCTGACTTACCATCTGTTATTCTTTCCACCTCCAGTGTCTGTTACGCTGATGACTTGAAACTTTTCTCTGACTCTATCTCTTGCCAGTTGCTTCAAGCTGATATCCAACGTGTCGCTGATTGGTCAACTGCAAATTCCCTTTTCTTTAACACTGATAAATGCCATGTTCTTTACTTTGGTCATAACAACCCGCGCTTTCCTTACCGTCTGTTCGGAAAGCTAATTACTCCTGTCGCTAGTCATACGGACCTTGGTATCACTGTTGACAGTTCTCTTAATTTCAATCTTCACACTGAAAATGTCATCTCTAAAGTTTTCAAGAAGGCACATTTCATTCTTAGGGGATTCTCTGATCTCACTCCTTCCCTGTTTACTGTCTTATTCAAAACTTTCCTTCTTCCACTTTTTGATTATTGCTCTCAAATCTGCCGCCCTTACAATCTTTACTCATTGAACCGCCTTGAAAATTGTCAGTGGCGCCTTACTAAATGGTGTCCCACCATTCGTTCTTTGTCCTACCCCGACCGCCTACGTAGGCTTCAACTTACTACCATTCAAAACCGTTTTCATCGTGGGGACATGATCCTTACTTACCAAATTACTCATAACCTCCTTAACGTTAACTCTGATCTTTTTTTTCACCGAATTTCAATTATACTCGTGGCCATCCTTTTCGCATCTGTGGTACTGTGTCCCGGACTAAACTTCGCTACCAGTCTTTTACGGAAAGGGTTGTCCATGCCTGGAATGCCCTTCCCTCTCATGTTGCTTGTGCCCCATCTCTTAATGCTTTCAAATCTCGTTTCGATGTGTTTGTTCGTTAATTGTTGATGTTTGTTTAGGTGAGTGGGTGCTTCGTGTGCCTTTTCTTTTCTATTTCTATTTATCATTGGTGCCCACGCTGGGCTCAGATTGTAACGGGACGCCGCTGCTACAACAGACGAGGTGCTTGTAGCAACGCCCGACGCTGGTGAATCTGGGTACTTCTTATCGTCTACTTTTGTTTTTGGTACTATCCCCAAAGCAGAATTTTCTGCCACTGTCTGCGACACCAATTGTCAGGCAAATATTTTCTGCAGCTAATCTGTTTTTTCGTATGGCTACGTGCATATTTATTGGTTTTTACTGAATAACTTTTCAGTGCTTTATTCATATATATATATTTTTGGGGGACCAACGTTTTTGTGGCTCAAGAAATTATTTGTAAATAAAAATTACATAGTTAAAGGAACACTACTTGCAAAAAATTAACTTTGTGCTGTCCGTGCTGCAGATGCAGGAAATTCGTACAGGCCACAAAGAAAATTGGAGCAAAACATTTAACATATAAATAAAACTTTCGGGAATGAAAATTACAGTTTATGGTTTTTGTAGTTGTTAAATTCAAATGATATAATCGCAACATTTAATGCTCTAACCAGTCAGCCGTGCACAGAAAGTTATTTTATTTTATCTGGGAAAACCTCGAAAAAAAACCCTGGGCGCACTCCTCAGGACCTAGCTTGCGATAAGGATCGGAATAGAGGGTACTATAAGCGCATGCACAACTATAAGCTCTATTTAAAAGTAACAAACTACCACTGGAATGGTTTTTAGGTTACCAAACAACTTGGTTACAAATTAAAATTTACTCTGATGGGTTTAGAGGTTGACCCTATAACTTACACATAAAATTTACAACACTGGGAGGTTTTATGGCTTATACCCAACAACCTTTTAACGACAGAGTTAACCTTTTGCCCTCAGAGGTGAGACAGACAGCTGTTTTTAAAGAAAGCCATTTCGTAGAAAACTTAAAGAGGAGATAGCCAAGTACCACTAAACTCGCGTAGAATGCTCCTAATGAACATTGTTTACGTGTCGTACAATCTCTGTAATTATCCTTCCACAGTGGAAGGCGTTGATAATGACAGGGAGAATAAACATTGGCGCTTAAAATTTAGGTGTGAAGTCCAAAACGGGATAATAGCTGAAAGTTCCTTTTGGTGTGGTTACACTTTCAATATACCACTTAACAAAGTTAAAGATAAATATTAATTTCCAGTCAATTCGTACTGAAAATGACATGTTTTAACATTTTACTGTTTAAACAAAATACCTGCTGAGAGTATCAGCGTTTACATGAAACTTTCCAGGTTTGTATCTAACTGTGTAGTCATAATCTTGAAGGGTTAGGCTCCACCTAAGCAATCTGGGATTTTTGCCAGACATTTGCTTGAGCCAGTGCAACGGGTTATGATCGGATTCGACGACAAACTTTGTCCCATAAATATAAGGACGCAATTTAGCAACTGACCAGATCAAACACGCGCATTCTTTTTCGGTCGTCCCGTAATTTTGCTCACGGGCTGTCAACTTACGTAAAACGTAAAGACAAGGATGTTCTTCTTCTCCAAAAACTTGTGACAAAACACAACCCATACCCCGGTCAGAACAATCACACTGCAGAATGAACGTCTGGGTGAAGTAGGGTGCACGTAGCACGGAAAACGTCACTAATGACTGTTTCAAAGTTTCAAAAGCTTGTTGTTTAGCTTCATCCCAAACGACGGGATCGGGTGCATCCTTTTTTAAGGAGTCTGTAAGACATGCACATTTCAGAGTAGTGAGGGAAGAATCTTTGATAATATCCTACCAAACCTAGAAAGAAACGGACATCGTTCTTTGTTTGGGGCCGTGCGAATTTTTGCACAGCCAAGACCTTCACCTCAGAGGGTGAGCGGGAACCATTGCCAACTTCATGGCCAAGGAAAGTAGCTTTGCTGCAAGCGACCTGCGATTTCTTGGCGTTAACCATCAATCCGGCCTTCTTGACAGCAGAGAGAAAATTGTGTACGTTTTCGAGATGCTGTGGCCACGTTTCGGCCCCTACAGCGGTGTCGTCTTGAAAAGGAGTGACATGCTCCTCCATTCCACGAGTGACATTGTCCATCAACTTCTGAAAGCAGAATGGAGCGTTTTTCATCCCCATGTTCATCATGAGGGGAGCAAACTTCCCAATGGGAGTTGTGATGGTGGCGGCCATTGAAGCCTGTGGTGTCAAGCGCACTTGCCAAAATCCACGGTTCAAGTCAAAGATAGAGATATACTTCCACTTAGCTGCACGTTCAATACATTCCTCAATGTTAGGAATTGGGTAATCTTTGGTTACCGTATTGTTGTTTAGCTCCCTGTAGTCAGCTACAAGACGTGGGCTGGCGTCCACCTTTTGGACGTTGATCATGGGCGAGCCATGTGGGGAATCAGTTTCTATGATTAATCCCAAGTCAAGCATACGCTTGAGTTCAGTTACAATTAAATCCCTTTCGTACTTCGCGTGGCGATAGTACTTGCAGGGTTTGACTTTAGAGTCCACTAGCTCAACGTCGTGAGTGACAAGATCAGTTTTTCCTGGCAGAGTAGAGAAGACACCATCTACTCGTTCCAATACCTCAAGGAGGTCGTTTCGTTGTGACTCAGTTAAGTCACCTGTCTTTTTGAAAAGACTCATGGCGGCCTTAGCAGTAAGGTTGACCAGGCTGACCTGTCCAGACATGGTCGGTGTGAGGAATTTCACGTTCGTCATTGTATGTGTGGTTATCTGACCCCTCCCTAGGCAGATAGGGCTTGAGAAGGTTTATATGATAAATGGTCTCTTTTTTGTCGACCAAACGATTTTTTGATAAGATAATTTGTATCGGACAATCGTTTCAAAACTTCACAGGATCCATCCCAATTAATGTTAACTTATTGGCACGTGCGGGCTTAAGAACTAGAACCTTATCATCTACTTTGAACTTACGTTCAACTGCCTTAATGTCATAATAGTGTTTATTTTTCACTTGGCTTTTAGTGATATTCTCTTGAGAGATTTCACGGGAATATTTAAATCGTTGGAGCAAGATATATTCCAGGACGGATGGATGAACCGTCTGGTTCGATCCAGTGGCTTTTCACCAACTCCAGTGGGCCTTTGAGGTTGCGTCCATAGACCATCTCAGCTGGAGTGAAGCCCGTGCTCTCATGTGGAGCAGTTCTCAGAGCAAACATGGCTCCGGGCAAGCATCGTTCCCAATCGTGGGGATGCTCATAACAAACAGGTCTTAGCACTACTTTGAGCGTTCGGTGGAATCGTACCACGCTGTTAGATTGCGGGTGGTTCACACTTGAATTCACACACTTTATACTACATTTTTCTAAGAATAAAGTTGTTAACTCAGAAATAAAACATGAACCCAGGTCAGACTGGAGCTCTGAGGAGAAGCCTAATCTTGAAAAGACGAGGAGAAGAGCATCTACAACGCTCTGGCTGTTAGCCTCTTTAAGGGGCACCGCTTCGGGAAACTTTGTTGCCGGGTCAAGTAAAGATAAGATGTACTTATAACCAGCCTTACTAGTAGGCCTAATGGGGCCAACGATATCTACAATGTATCGGTTAAATGGCTCCCCATCCATGGGCACCAGCACCATGGGGGCAACAAACTTCTGTCCAGATTTACCATTTTTCTGGCAGGTTAAACAAGTAGCAACGAAATTGTCAAAATCGGTGAAACAATGGGGCCAGTAGAAATTAGTTAACACCCTATCCTTTGTTTTGGATCGGCCTAGATGCCCAGCCCATGCATTTGCATGCGTGGTGTTCAACACTAAATCTCTACACTCCTTAGGAAGCACTAGCTGTCTCTCAATTAACGGTCTTCCTAAAGGCCGAAAGGGCTTATGGAAAAGCAATCCTTTCTCGATGAAAAACTGTTTGTTTTCATCCTGCTGGTCCAGCGGGAGCGCAGCAGTTTGCTAACAAGGCTGTAAAGTTGGGTAGTTTAATTGCAACTTGCAGGGTTCCAGTTTTAATCTGGTCCGGCAACCATTTGCGTAAAGCAACAGGACATGACTTGGTAAATTGTTCAAGTAAGATCAAGTTGGCTAACTTGTTTTAGCTGTTATTAATTTCAGCCAGGGACACCCATCTTGCAAAAAGGGTTTCGAGTTCGAACGCATGTTCGTGGAACAACTGTTCGGGTCCCCGTTCAAGAGAACGGAACTGGGCCTGCACGAACTCCTTAGTCTGTACAAACCTTACGAGTAACCTATTTTTATCTAGATCGTAATCATGCATTTCGACTACTGACATTTGATCGCAAACTTTAATCAAAATCTCTCCTAGAGAAGCTGTAGACCCACCACCCACTCAGATTTTTCAATTCGTCGAGTTTCCACAGTTTTTTCAAATATTTTTAGAAAACTATTTATTTCCGAGTTGGAAGTCCACTTGTTTACCAGCCTAACAGCGTCAGCAATTTTTCCAGGTTTATTAACTGGGGCACTGGGAGGAGAAGGGGTTACGGTACCTCTACTCGAACTTGAACTACTATTAAGATTTGCAGCCGTGAGCCTAGCCAATTCAATCTGCTTGTCTAATTTTAATAACTCTCTGGCACTAGCGCGTTCGCTACTTAGTGCCGCTTGCTCCTTTAACTCCTTTAAAAGGGCCTCTTGGTCTTTTAATGCTAGCTCGTGCGCCATCCGTCTGTCCGCGTTGGCAGCTTCGTGAGCTCGGCGTTTCTGTATGTCCGCCATTTCGAGAGCTCTTAACCTTAATTCTTCTGTTTTTAAAGCAAGCTCTTGCTCTTTAGCTAGTAACTCTCGTTTTTGAAGGCGAGTGGCCTCTCGTTTCTCTATAGCCGTAGCTAATTCATCCGAGAGATCGTCGACAGAAATTTTTTTGTCTTCGACTGCGTTACGTAACACGGTAATTGACTCGCGGCGGGTTTCACAAACTGTGAGGCCTAATTTTAAACAGCCCTTTTTCAGGTCCTTATACTAGATGTCTTTAACGACAGCTTCAAAATCGTCCATGTTGGAAAATTTTTAACTCAAAATTTCAAAAATAAAGCTTTTATAAATGAAACTTCCACATTAAAATGCAGCCGCAAATTATTTACTTTAAATTGAGCAGAGCGAATTACTTAAAAAACTTCTCTCCCAATACTCGTAAGTTTTAGCAAGAAACACACTTAATTTATGACCCCTAGCACTCAGGTGTATAAACGATTAAATTACACTAATGCATCTAACCATAACACTCGGCTTGGCGGCCGTAAGCATATCTTATGCACACTTACCCAAATAAGCACAATCGCTGTGCGGTCTGTCAAGTCCAATCCAATTCCCACCTGTAGGTTGAAGTAGCTTGCACAATTTCTCACTGTAGTGGATAGTCTCTGGTAGAGTTTCAGCACGCTGGAACGCTGGGGCTTTGTCCACGATCCACAGAACTACGAGCGGCGATGGAGCATCACATCCAGAAACGGCTGACTTCTCCTCGCTGCTGGCGGCCGACGGAGAACTTCTCACGGCATGCAGGTTTCCTTCCTAGTC
>JAHWFP010050379.1:0-10569 GCA_023313725.1 Lithobius niger | reverse complement strand
GGGGGGGGGGTGCACTCTTCTTTCTTTGCATAATCTTCCTTCCTGTAAAGTAAGGGGGAGTGGACTTTTGCCCCTCCCCCCTCCCCTTTATTTTTTCGGCCATGGATAGTTTAAAAGTACGGGCACTTCGTATGCGCAAATATAGTTTTTTGTTTCTGGGGAGGGCGGATTTTCACATCCCCCTGCCAGAAAATGTATGACCATTTTATTTTTTTCTTGGGGGGAAGAAGAAAGTGTGGACCCTCCATATGTACGGCTTTGCATGGTTTTTGTATGCATATATATATTTTTTTTTTTTTGGGGGGGGGGGAGAAAGTGTGGACCCTCCATATGTACGGCTTTGCATGGTTTAAAAGTGCGGGCATTTGTACCCATACATTTTTTCCTGGGGAGGGGGGGCGAAATTGTGAGCCCTCCATATTTGCGGCTTTGCATGGTTTAAAAGTGCGGGCATTTGCATGCGTACATTTTTTTCTAGGAGGGGAGGGGGCAATCGCATGCAGTTTCGCATATGTAGGTGTTTAGGCATATGAATGGCCCCACTTGAACCCATGCAGGGCCGAAAATAAGGAAGCTATTTCCCGTCCTGCGTGGTTTTAAAGTGCACGCATTCATATGAATGACTTTCTGGTAAGGCCCCTGGCAGAAAACGTACGACCACTTTATTTGTAATGTAAGAATATTTTGCGTAACGTATGGCGCCATAAAAAAAACCTTTGAAGACAATAGCAGTTAAGTGGAATTTCTTCGTATTTTACACCCTTCGTTGCATTCTTGGGGTAGTTCGTCGCGCCCCCCCCCCCCACACACACTTTCTCCCCGTTAGTAGTTACGCCGCTGCCAGTTGATAACAAGTACTTTCGAATAATACTACAGGTACATCTGCGTTACTTAACTTTACTGGTGCCAATGTATTCTAGCTTGGTTTCAGTTGCCGAAGTTTAAGCATACCTTAAAGTATTATCGTTTCAAATCGGCTTCAAGCTTCGAATACTAAATAAATACAGATGGCTTTCCGTCCGTCCTGTTTATTCCAATTCTAACGTAATCAACAAGAACGCAAAAACAAGTCAAAAGATTTGCTGTATGTGCCGTCACGCGTCCACGTTATCTGCCTTAACACAATTAAAAAAAAAACAAAACATGTGTAACGTGGTTAATACGTGGTGACAAATTACGACTGTATGCTACAAAACCATTTAGCCTAGGTTTTTCCACCGTAAACAATCAGAAAAAAAAGGCAAAGGCTCTTGAAAATAACACGCGCCCGGCTTGTAGCATTCGAATTTAGCCCCTTTCGACCGTAACTCCATCTAGCGGCCAAGCGGTGAAACGTATCTATCGTTTCACTTTCTGGCACGCAGTTCATCCACCTTCTCTCTCTTCTTCCACCCTGCTTTAAAGCACCAAACGCACCAAATAAATCCTTCCCGATCTCCATGATCATCTACGAGTCTACTCAACCATCAGGACGAATTCAGGCTGGAAAAAGACATCGATCTCGGAAGAAATTAGGGCCAAGATGGCGAATATTACTCCACAAGTCACACTGAGTTGGATTCCCGCTTTGACAGATTCAAAACTCTTTTCGAGAAATGGACATCGGACTTCTTTACCAGACAAACCCTCATGCTAAACGATTTTACAAACGGAACTTCACAGGAAATTGAAACGCACGTGAAAAATAAATCCATGCGTTATTTAGTCCACGGCCTGAGGAAGTTACAAAAGCGGTCCATGTCCATGGACCCAAGACGATGGAACAGTACTTACTCGAAAGATAAATTCAATAGAAAATTCAAACCTTTTGATTAAACTACCATCACCTGAAAACTCTGGCATTGAGCTCCTATCTTCTCATTTGGACAAAGCTGTCAAAAAAGTTGTCACGAAAACTAATACATCTACCATTAAATTGCCCTTCTCTGGCCAACTCCACAGAAATGTTACCACAAGAAGGGGAAGGGGAAAGAGGAAATCTGGCAGTGCCGATAAAGCGTACAACAGTACTCCCAGTGCGCTGGAAACCTTAATCCTGGCGAAGCATCAAGCAGTTTAAAAAAGTCAAATACAGACCTCTGCGAGGCTAAAAAGTTAAAAACACTATAGCCCAGTCAAGTTAGACCAAATTTAGGTCTAATCGCGGAATAAGTCATAATAAACTAATTTTTGGCAGGGATGTTCGTAATGGCCTTAAGTTCAACATACTAAAAGTTCTCAGCTGTCCGTGTTCAACTAACGCCGTCATCTTGGAAACATGGCGTCGGATATCGGTTTTTTCGATATATCTCGGTAACGGTTACTCGGGTATGAAAATATGTTCCGTCCAAAAATATAGGGCATGAAATATTCTAAAAAGAAATGTTCTACTCATTTTTTTGTGTGTGGATTCAATGATTTAGCCAATAAACGGCCACGAAGAATGTTGAGCTAATGCCGCCAACTTGGAAATACGCAATCGGTTTTTGTCAATCTATTACGGAAACGGCTGCTTAAAATATGTCTAATTCAAAACTTTAGAGCATGGAATTGTCTACAAAAAAGATTCTATTCGTTTTTTTTTAAACTGAGTCAATTATTTAGCAAATAAACGGCATCAAAGAATAAACTATTTGGCCCCCAATTCATATTAGTCTAGGCCGCTTTTTGGAAAATAGGGCTTTTTTTTAACAAGCAAGATGCATTTCGGATAACAATTTGGCATCAGGTGTTTTAGCTTATTTCGACCCCGCTGAGTTCGAAAACGCCTGTTGCCAGCTCGAAAAATGGACCGGAAGTCCGTAATTCAAGATGGCGGCCTATTTTAAAAGCTTGCTGTTTTTTGCGGAATATTCTGCAATTAGTTGATGCTGTTAAGGTGTTTTGACCCGGTGAGTTTGAAATTAATGTTGCCAGCTCGAAAAATTGTCGGAAAGTTCATAATTCAGGATGGCGGCCAAGATGGCTGCTTTTTTTTAAAGCTTGCTTTTATGAAAAAATGTACTGCTATAAATTTGAGTAGGTGCAAGCCCTCTAATAGCCCGAAATGGACATGCTAAGTTCTTTCTATTAAGTTTAATCGAAACTGTTTAGCTTAGATAGAGACCGTTGTGCACTTATTTAAAGATGATAGGCGAGTATTAACCCACCACAAATTGCAACAAAAATTTTATGGTTGTTCCTTACTGGTAAAAGAGTGCTGAATTCGAAAAAATTGTTATCCACGCTATTTGCTGCCGTTTTCCTGGAAAAATAGGGTTAATTTGCAAGTTATAGTTAAAAAATGCATTTAATATACGGAAATACGAAGAGCACATTATAAACCTTGCATTTTGAGGGCAGTTCTTTTCTGGAACCTACTTAAAAGGATATGCACTTTAAGACTCCGAAGGGTACCAGGCTAAAAACCTTGAGCATTATAGATGGCGACCAAAATGGAGTCCAATGTTGACTCAGTTTTAGTCATTTTGGCCTATTACGCAAGAACCTTTAGTGTTACACAAAAATGGATTGGATATAAGTTGTTTGCAATAATGTAATCTACAACGTAGGTCCCATACCTCTTTTTCCATATATCACGGTTATTGGGAAAAACGGTCATGTTGGGCCATTTTCGGCCATTTTGACTAATTTAATGCTTATAGATGTCTGAATTTATGAATACAATTTAAACTGTCAATTACTGTTGCGTCGTTTATAATTCAGGTGGATGACTCCAACTTGAGTCATTCGAAAGGTGGGATTCTCTTCTTTGAATCAAGGGCTATGAAAAGGGTCTACCACTATTAGGGACCGAACCACGCCCGGATACTAGGAACCGATATCACAGTTACCGTTCAAAATAAAGACAGATGCAAACCTATTTACGTTGCATTTTGGACTTATATATCAGACTGCCAGAGCGGGGAATCGAACCCACGGCATTGAAACCAAAGGACGAGGTCCTACTGCTGAGCCATACTGACAAGGCCAAAAGGAAACATCCATAGGCAGCGTTTCCTTTTGGTCGTTTCAGTATGGCTCAGATGTAGGACCACGGCTTTTGTTTCAAAAGTCGTGGCTTCGATTTCCCACTCAGGCAGTCTGACATACAAGTCCAAAAGGCAACGTAAATAGGTTTGCAGCTGTAGTTAGTTAACTTTTGTTGAGCCTTTGGCTTCCTGTGTTTAATACCGTTCAAAGGTTGAAAATGAGCAAAAAATTGAACGGTAACTGTGACACCAGCCCTTAGTAAAACGGGAGTGGCTCGGTCCATAGCGGTAGACCCTTTTAATTACCCTTGATTTAAAGAAAAGATTCCCACTTTCGAATAAACCTAATTGGAGTCATTCATCTAAATTATAAAGGTCACAAAGAGCAGTTTAAAGTTGAAAATGAGCGACAAATTGAATGGTGGGGATCTATTTTTCCATCGTTCCTACACGAATTTGTTTAACGTTGATGGGGACCGTCCTACGCCTATTTTAAGGTGTAGCTGTAATTGGTGTAGCGGCTATTTTGAATTTCAAAGTGCAATTGGAATGCTCATATTTGTATTTGAACCTAAGTCAAACAATTTCGGATAGCACTGATGGAGAGAATAGATCCCTACCTTTCAGAAAATCCTAAGCATGTCCATTTCGGGATATTAGAGGGCTTGCAAGAGCACTTGGATTTGAAAATCAACAAACGGTTTCGCCGTCACGCCATTACCTCTTCACCGTTAACTAGGCATGGGTTGGTTCTTATCTAAGCTAAACTATTTCTGTTAGGATTGATGGAAAGAATAGATTCCCTCCTTTCAGAAAATTCTAAGCATGTCTATTTCTGGCTATTAGAGTGCTCGCTAGAACACTTTGAATTCGAAAACCACCATACGCGTTCGCTGCTACGTCAGTACCTCTTCATCTTTAAATGAGCGTAGGACGGTCCCTATCTAAGTCAAACAATTTTGGTTATGATTGATGGAGACAATAGATCCCCACCTTTCAGAAAACCCTAAGCATGTTCATTTCTGCCTATTAGTGGGCTCGCTACAGCACTTTAAATTCGAAAATCACCATACGCTCATCATAATACGCTTCACCGTTAAAGACGTAGGACGGTCGGGTCTTAGGACGTAGAAGCGTAGGACGGTCCCTATCTAAGTTAAACAATTTTGGTTGTGATTGATGGAAAGAATACATCCCCACCTTTCAGAAAATCCTAATCATATGCATTTTTGGCTATTAGAGGGCTCGCAAGACTGTTTTGAACACGAAAATCACTATAACTACCGTTTTTGGTGGAGCATGTTTCACACACTCATGCTCGTTACGCATGCACGCACACACACATAAATTGTTTTCACTTTCTAACATTACCAATGACTAAAAAACACACCTTGTTCCCTGGAACTGGAGCTGAAATTGTAGTTAGTTGCGTTTGAGTGAACTCTACTGTTTTTATGTGTGTACCTTCACAGCTCTGAATTTCGAGGGATACGAGCTCTAATATTCGTGATTACGTAATGTTAATAAAGTACAAACCTCGGCCCAAATTTATTCGCTTGTTGTTACTTTGTTCTTCAGCTAAAGGCCAAAACTTGACAAAAAAAATTGGGTGTGTGTGTCAAAGTTTATTGAAATTTTGTGGACGAAATTTATTTTTCAAAAAAAAAATCAATACGACAGCCTAACAATAAAAAGCCAGCTTTTCATAGAAATTAACTTATACGGTTCCGTTTTTTTTTAGCAAGATAAAATTACAAAAATAAAAAACACCGGTTAACAAGCGCAATACATAAATAAAACTTAAGTTATATAAATATTACAATAATTGGCTTTGTGTGTAAATCTTTGCAGTTTTGCTGTCCGAAATAAACAAGTTACGTTTTATAATTTCCGATGTTTTATGTCTTTCCTCAGCAGTGTTCATGTGTTAAAGTACAAATTCAAGTATTTCAACTCTTATTTTCGGACTACCAGCAGTCATCTTGCGGGCGGATGAGCCTGAACGCTCGTGACGCTCATAGCGAATGCCCAATTTTGATGAATAATTGTTTACTACTTGATGAGCACATTGTTTACTCACCTTGAAACAATAACTAAGGAGTTTACCCACCAAATGTTTCTTCGTTTCCTACATGTTGATCATGATTGCAATCATGATCAACGTGATGGTACAAAGCAAGGTTTGTTCGAACAAAGTAACCAACTGGCTTCTGCTCCTATTAGGAAACCAGTGCCACAATGTGTTAAAATAGAATTCTAGTTCGTAGTTAATAATGTGTGTGGGCTACTTATTTTAACTTGCTACTTGTTTAACTGATACACCCAAAACCAAAATTGGTGTAAAAAAGCCGCCAAGTTCCCAAAAAGGATCGGCGTTTGAAGGTAGTGTTATCATTCAACCAGGGAAAGGCCGCCAAGGTTAATCCTATTAGCCAAGTTAATCGCACCGACTAATAGTTCGAAAGTTAAATGAAAACTAGAACATTGCTACTCGCGGTAGCAATCTTCAAGTTTTCATTTAACGACCAACGTATTATACGGTGCGATTAAGTTGGCTAATAGGATTAACCATGGCGGCCTTTTCTTGATTGAATGATATCACTGCCTTTAAAGACCGATCCTTTTTGCAAACTTGGCGGTTTTTTACACCAATTATGGTTTTGGCTGGATATCACAACTTTCATAGGACTGTGAACGTACAAAAGATTCCACCGTCTTATCTTCATCTGTACCTTTTTTTCTGGAGGAATTTTGTATCTTACCTACAATGGACTGGGTTTCGGAAAAAAATTGGCAGATATCCATGACGTTTCCACGTGCACGTCTTCAAGTACATATCATCTCTGACTGAACTGTTAAGATGGCGGGAAAAATGAATGAATTATAAAACAGCAAAATGACAACAGGGCGAGCACATGACACTCTTTCGAGTCGACAATAGCCAAAATTGGACAAAGCTGAAAATTGGCCACCCACTTTGGCCACTTTGTCTTCCCCACGTGTTGGCCAACATGCCAATAATTTGCTAGACCCTAATGATTTTGACCAATTATTGGCCAGGCGTTGGGCCAAGATGGGTAACCCACGAATCAGTAAATTCGATTGTGGCTTTGACTACTTTGTCTTCCCCACGTGTTAGGCCAACATGCGGTAATATGGCCAACTGTTGGCCCAATTGCTCAATATGTGGCCCAACACGTTGCCAAAGGTGCCAGTATTGGCCCTACTGTTGGCCGAACTGCACGTGTTCCTTCGGTTATATCGTGTCGTTAGTTGTGGCATGTACAATACCGTCCCTGGCTGTTAACCCATCCCTGTTGTAGCTATTGGCGCTAATGACCTAGCTGTCGACGCGCCATTAAGCCTCAAGCCCCTCCCCCTGTTGTAGCTAGGGCATCTAACACATATCTCATTTAGCCTTTAGCCTTAGGTGTCTGTCTGCCATACATTCACCATGCTAAAGACGCTGGTGACAGCTGACTGTGTCAGCCGATATGTAACGTTTATTTAAAGCGTTGCTCAGATAATTAAATGTCCACAATTTGCTAGCTAGCCTGCACATGTGTCACTTCATTGCACAGGTCGAAACGACAAGTATGTGGTAACCAAGTACTTTACAGGTTACCACATTTCATGTGTATTGCGTGAAGTTCTCATCGACAATTATTAATGACTGCTAGGCTGAGCCCAGGAATCATTCATTTTTCTGTGACTCGCGTTGCTGATTGCTTAAAGGCGGATTGCCTCGTAGATAGCAAAGAATGAATGAAACACCATCTTCATGGTGCCATCCAATTAGCATTGCAGCATTTAGGCCTATCGAGTTCTCTCACTCGCAGGAAGCAAAGGAATGCACAAAGCAAAACTTTTAAACGCTACAAACAAGCCACGTGACTCCTTCTATTGAGTGAAAATTTGGGACGTCTTCGTGCACTAGAGAGCGCTCGATGGCACTTGATGCTCCAAATTTTCGTTTGGTGGCCACCCGCCTTTGGTGGCCACCCGCCCTATATCACCGATTGAAAGTTTGCAGAATTTGGCAACATCTTGCGCTTTCTAGTAGTATCTAGCACATTAGAGCAATATATTCACTTCGTTACGTGTTTGCATCAAGCGAAGGAATGCACAACGCCATTTCTTTTAGCGAAATAAACAAGCCACGACCTTTCCAATTATTGAGTGAAAATTTGGTACGTCCTCTATTAAAGCTACGTAATCGCGTTGCCACTCAATCCTCAACCATTCTCAGCCACATTCTCAGCCATTCTCAACCACATTCTCAGCCATTCTCAGCCACATTCTCAGCCATTCTCAGCCACATTCTCAGCAACATTCTCAGCCACATTCTCAGCCACATTCTCAGCCACATTCTCAGCCATTTCTTTCTACACTGTCCCAGGAGGAGTCAGAACGTACCGGCGACAGGGGTTCGACAAAACTAGAAATCTCGTACATCCAAAATTTAGGTTTACAAATCCGTTGCAAATCTTGTAAATCTGTCAATGTTGTGCAAATCATCTAAATCTTGTGTAAATCATTCAAATCTTGTCTAGACACACGCTAGTGTGTCGATCCAAGTAAGGCAACAAACATCACAGCAAACATCACATCAATTCAATTGTCGAGGTTGTAAACCATTGTAGCGCGGCGCCATAGCGTCCGTGTCTTATATCTTAAAGCATATAGTTAGGCACATTTCAGGTACTTGGGGGAAAATAATAACGCGGTACAAAAGCTTAAATTGTGTTGAAATCGAGAGCAATGACCTACCTGACAAAAATTAACTCGTGTAGGAAAGCCAGCTAAGCTGCTTTCAACGCAAAATCCGATCCTCAATAACGTTGCAAATGTGTTACTAGTTAATACCAAGCTAGTCCGCTCATCCCCATGTCATCCCATAGGGTGATTTTCATCGATACCGAGATAACGGGAAGGCTTCAAGCTATGAAACTGGACGAATAGGTGCAGTACAATACGAACTGCGTACCTTTATGGTTTGGAGCCTAGGGGCGTGGCGGGGATGGCGTGGGAGGGTGCGTAAGTACGAAAATATTGTTATAATCATTGTTAGTATTGTCGACATCGTCTCTCATTGGACGCCAAAGTTCGGACAATGACAACGTGTATACCGACGTACGTGCCTAGACACACACTAGTGCATCACGATAAATCTAAACAACGTTGCCAAAAAAATTGTATTCACGTCCAATTCACCAAAATTAAACAAACTGTAAAAACAAAGCCCAAAACTGGTAAAGAGACCACAAAGTTGAGAGTGGTTCGGCCCTTCAAAGGAGTGATATCAACACACCAAAACTAATTAAATAAAACAAATTACAAAAAAGTTAAAACCAAACCAAAACCCTATAAAGAGGTGACTAAGTTGAGAATGGTTCGGCTTCTAGGTCAAAGGTAGTAGCAAAGTGTTGAAAAAACCAGTTTCTTGTTGACGTGGTACTTTATTAGACATCTGCACGGTAGTGGAGTTGAGCCTAATACACAATTAAAAAAAAAAAGGAATGATATCATAGCAAAAACCAAAATTGGTAAAAGGAGCCGCCAAGTTCCGAATGGTTCGGCCTTTCAAAGGAGTGATATCAACACACCAAAACATTCGCCAACTTATTCGTACCGAATAATAATTTGGAAGTTAAATGAAAACGTGAAAGTAGCAATGTTCTATTTTTCATTTAACCTTCAAATTAAGTTGGCGAATGTTTTGGTGTGTTGATATCACATATGTGTTGAAAGGCCGAACCATTCGGAACTTGACGGCTCCTTTTACCAGTTTTGGTTTTTGATATGATAGTTCTTGTACCAATCTTGTAAATCCAGTACAAATCTTGTAAATCACGTAAATCTTACTTACAGTTTTTTTTTATGATGGTTGCTTTCGTCTATCGTTGTATTTTGTACAGACTACAACAATGGACGAAAGTAAAATGAAAATGGCCGAAAGCAAAAAAAAAAAGACGAAACCAACGTAAAAAAACTGTAAATCCTTTGCAAATTTTTAAATTCCAGCAAGTCTGCAAGTCTTCATGTAAATCTTCAAATTTGTCAGTGTGTGTAAATCCGCAAAACTTTATGTAAACCTTTCAAATTTTTGTAATTCTTTAAATCCCAGCAAAATCCCTAAATCACCGTAAATCCGTTGGAATATTTACAAATTTACAAATCTCGTTCACATTTTTTTACTTTTGTCGAACCCTTCTACTGGCGAACCATTTTTCCGTCAATCTTCGCCCTAGTGTATCTTGCTTGCAACAGATGGCGCCACTGCCAGTTCCGCATACTGTTTCGCTTTCGTTTTCCGCGCTGACGAAATACTGATGCTGCTACTCGTGGCTTCCAACCAACTCCCAAGTGCTTCTCCTACCCAATGGATGGCGCCAGCGTCCGCGACGGGCTTTCCCTCTCCACTCTTCTAAAACGAAGAATCATATTTTCGTAGCTTGCACGCGAAAGCAGAGTACTACGGTGGATCATTCCATCCACGCTGCCGTCCTTGCCATCAACAAGCATCCCGTCGCGCGCCCAAGAAGGAAAGTCGCCCCCAAAAAGAGATGTCGCCCCCAAAAGGAAACGTTGCCCCCAAAAGGAAAAGTCGCTCTCAATA
>JAHWFP010050376.1:0-12214 GCA_023313725.1 Lithobius niger | reverse complement strand
CCCCCATTCCATTGAAAATTTCTGAGTTTGGGCCTCTGGGGCCCCCCAAGGGGGGGCAGGCGTAATGCTGGTTCTACAAAAAGGTAGATCCTTTAACCAAACTTACATTGCCAGAGTTTCACTATTTTCTTTCAACCCCTTAAAAAGTTATGAGGGTGTTCTGGGACTTTTGGGACGCCCCGTGCTTTATTCAACTAAAAGCATGAAGAACTTAGTTTATGGTATCCAGTTTTAAAAAAGGAACGTATGCTAATGTGCTGTTTGTGTCGGTATCCTAACTTCTCAGCTACAGGCTTAAAATAAGCTCCATTGTAAAGGTCATTTTGAGCCGGTCAACATTGTACATTGGAGTGTCAAATAGGCAAAAATACGATTTTTTGTTATGTAACCAAGATCGAACCCAAAAATCAACTCGCGATAATTTAACACCTAGGCTGCAGTGGGCTTTTTCCCCCATCTCTACCCACAGCCCGAGGGGCGAAAACAGTAAGATTATGTTTTGACAGTTTGTTTTTATGTGAAGACTTACAAAAATATCTTCAAATGAGGACATGTATATGACGTATGTATAAGACTGCTGCTACCCATTGTCTTAAAAATCTAGCTGCTCTCATCCATACAGATTTGTAGACAGATTGTTTTACCCTTTTTGGGGCTCGTCAGGATAGAATACTTTGGAATCTCTCATCCACAGCCCAATTGCTTCAATTTTGCCGACACCAGGGAAAATCAAAGATGGCTTCCATCTATCCAAGGCCCACTGATCATATGTCTTTAACACAATGCCTGTCTCTCCTACTGTTGCACTTGCTGCGGTCCTACAAACCATTGTAATCGGATTGATGTGCAACTTATTCCGTGTAGCAGTGGAGGAACTTAACACGTGGAAATAAGAACAAAGCCATGTGGAAAATATTTGAGGCACTTTCCTCCTTCCCATTACAGTGCTCCTCGATGTGGGAACAGAATTTGAAAACTAATGCCTGTGTATACTGGAGTATCCTGCTGGTAGGTCACGGTCATGGTTACAGACGGCTACGATTACATGAGGTGACTACACCTTTATGTACCGTACTGACTGATGAGTTTACTTGTATACAATTATCACCATTTGGCTCCCCTACAAACTAAACACAAAAGGCGCGCTGGGGACATGTTGCATACGTTTGATGCAACAATTTCATTACTGCATTGCGGTAAGACTCTTCGTTGGCACATTCAGAGTCGGGTGTGCCAACAGATGTGCTACTAGCTCGGATTCAGAGCCAACTGAGGTAGCTCTGCTGATTTTGGGTAGCTCACCTATCTGGTACACGCGTGAATTATCGGTCAACTCTGAATCCAAGGTAGTAGCGCCATCTATCTTTCTGTTATAATTTCGGCACAATCCAAAGTTAGAATGGCTCCTATCAAAGCGTCCTGTAATAAACATTAACAAAATTGTATGTAAATGTATGTATTGTACCCCCACAGCTCCTTTTGTCCAGTCATTGGCCAAGCGAATCCCAAAGTATCGTATGAGAGTGAAAATTGGTGTAATTGTCCTTAACTCTTGTTTGGGTTGGTACTCATGGGTTCCTGCATCATGTAAGCCAAATATGTTGTTTCCATGCAATTTTCTACCCTGGGCCTAAGACGTAACTCCCTTCAGCTTTATCCCAGCTAGGCTTTAGGATTGTAAAGCTTATCGCATATTACTCGGTTTTGTTCCATCACGTCACAATCCATTCCACTGACCGTCAGATTTCTATCTCTGGATTAAAAGCACGTAAATTAGAGAACTGACGTATATTGCTCCGTCCCGCTTCATGACATCCCATCAGCTGATGACAGGATTGTCGAGGCAGAATCCTTTCAGTCAAAAACTAATCGCATCGGAGAAGTGTATGGACCTGCTGTCAGTCGACGGCCGTCATTGTCTGTCACGCGCCTGTGCACAACGCCTTTCCCCTACTAAATTCAGATGCGAACCTATTTCAGTTGCCTTCTGGACTTAAATGTCATCATGGCCAAGCATAAAGAATTAATACCTAATTTACTACGACTTCTATTTAATTACCTACGTGAGGTCACTACTAGACCTTCATTTGCATTGCCAATTTGGGCGCGATCAAATTTAACAGCTCTGCAGAACCAACTGAAACAGTTAACGACGGAAGCAATCTGCGCTGGACCATCCATTGCCCTCAGTTGTCAGAACGGAATGGAGTAGTGTGCGACAAGCTTTAGATTTAGATATGTCTTCCTATTAGTGTTCATAAATGACTAATAATTTTTTTCTTCTTAGGGCAAAGACATCAATTTGGCAACTGAACTAGTGAAGTGGTCAATTAACCAATCTGAACACACCTTCATGTCGCTAGCAGTGTCTGTTATTGAGGTAGCCGGAAAGTCTTATGCCAAAAACAACTATTCAAAGATAACTCAGCTCCGAGATGAACTATCCAAAGAATTTCAGACCCTTTTGGGTGACAATGGTGTATTACTGTGTCCCACTCACCCTACAACTGCCGTTCGCCATACACAACCTGTTACACAATTCTTTAACATGATTTACACTATAACTTTTAATCTTTTGGGCATGCCTTCTACTCATTGCCCACTTGGACTCGACACCAGTGGTCTGCCATTAGGCGTACAAGTAGTTGCTGCTTGCTATCAGGATAGGCTAACATTGAGCGTAGCGGAGGCTTTGGAGAAGGGACTAGGAGGTTGGGTGTGTCCGTATCGTAAATCCACTTGATCATAGCTGGCTTTGACACAATTTTGAAACCATCTTTAATGAGGTTGATTCTGTCAAGGTTCTATGGATCATGCCGTTGAATTGTTGCCTAAAAAGATTAGGTTTGCCTAGAACTGAAGTTTACGTTAACTCAACAAGGCAGTCCTATTGAATCGCCCTCTATAAAACTTATTGCAGCACTATGAATTCTTCATTGCGTTTATTGAAGTTGCTACCTTGAAGATTACGACGGTTCGAAAAGCCAGCTGCGTGATTCCCCGTTTGGCTAAGGAAGACGCTGGTAGTCAAGGTGCCTTGAAACAGCACTGAATTTTGCTCGTCAATTGCAAGAATTTTTTAGTTGTTTGCCTCATTATGAAGACTGATTTTTTAAAAAACCAATACGCTTAAAGATGCCTGTCATTAAAAAGCAGACCTTAAAAAAATCTTGTTGTATAATTGGTAAATCGTTACAAAACTGTACTTATTTTAATGCTAATTATGACATTTGAAAGTATCTCTTACCAAATCTTTAAGCCTAATTTAAAAGCGGGGCGGATTTTTTATTTTTTTTGTAAAATCGTATTCAGACCCAATATACTGAAACCGTGGAAGAAGATGTACATGTAATCGTTGTATCCTATTTAAGCTGGGTGCTTTTTTGCACTGATTTTTTGTAAATATCTTTTGTAAGCAATTTTGATTGAAGTGTGCTAAATATATAATAATGAAAGTCATAAATGTTGCTGCAGGATTCTTTTTCAGACTTTCTTTGATGCATTCTTAGAGGGAAGTGGGTAAGGACATCGAGGAGCCCACTCTAAATTTTAGCAGCTGTGTTTTCACATACGTGGGGGTATCTGCATCATAATAGCTGTCATAAGAAGACTGTCCCAAGTTGGACCCATGAAGGAGATTGTAGGCTTTCGTTAGTTTTAACGTTGGAGGTGGAGAGTAAATCTAACAAAAGCTTGCAAGCACCTTTACGTAACTAATGTAATTTCCATGGATGGGGCAGAGATGGGAAGCCGATGACTGCACGGTTTTGGTTTAAATATTTGAATAAAGCCCTAAACAAAATAAAACTAAATACCTAAAATTTAACAAAACACAATACGAAGTACAAAGACAAACAAGTGGTTTATAGGCGCGTGAGCGTGTTGGCACCTTCAAAAAGCTTTGACCTGCGATAATTTGATCTTGGCCCTACCGATAATTGATCTTGGTTCACTCTTCATCCTACGAAGGTGTTGGGTTTGAAACTCTTAGCACTTAACGTTGTCATGTTGCTGGCGATATATGCAGGTAATTGGGCTAATCAGCTGGCCCGTTTAGATTTGGAATGGTGCGATCTGCAGGATTCGGAGTGTTTGTAATCTGGGGACTACAGGACGTGAGCAATGGCGCTCCGTTTACATCCACATGAAGAGCGCACCTTCGACGCAGACCAGTCTGTGGCGTCCTACATCCGGCATACTGCACCACTATAGGAGCAACCGGTTTTTGGCTTTGGGGTGGAGTCTTAGTGCTCTTTTTTTGTCATACATGCATCCTCATTGACCGGTGGGCCTGCAAACGGTGACCAAGATGAATGCGCGCGATGTTGCGGGGAGCTGACATCGCGACACTGACTTGTTCCGGGTGCATTCTGCGAGGGCTGCACTGACCTCGACAAGTACAGCGGGGTAGTGCCTCTGCTTAAATGGCGTTGGTGAAATGGACGTCGGCTTGGGTGTTCACTATCACAGTCCTGCAGAGGATGCAGGCCTAGGGTCTGCCTAAAAAAGTGAGCCACGTTTTTATTTCTTCCCATTGCTTAACACAGTGAGGAGTCTGCGAATTAGAAATGGATATTCTAACGGAGAACTTGTTATCGACAGAAAATCGAAGTTCTTGGAGTAGAATCCGACGAAACTGCTAGGTGGTTTTCCGCCTGCCTCCCTGGCACTTGTGTTCCCCGCAAAAGAGCAGTGGTAAGTAAGCACGAGATGCAGGTGATGTGACCGGAAGTGATATGTACATTTCAATATTAAGAAGTAATGATTATGCAAATAGCGAGTTCAGTGGTGTCGCGAGCAGAGGGGATATCCCACTGCTTGACAGTTGTCAGATTCTACTCTTAAGAACTTCGATTCTCTGGTGACAAGAACAAGTTTGGTGGTGTCTCCATTTTCACAAATTGATTGGGTAAAAACGTACAAGCATTAGGACTGGCAAACTTTGCAGCATTACATAGGATTGAGCGAATTGCATACATTTGCATTAATGTTGCAAAACATGAGTCGTATAGAGCCAACATGGAAGCTAGAAATGATTTCCACGTTTTTCAAGTTCATAGTTTGCCCCAGGCTGATTTTCAAAAAGGTTAAGACCTCTACATATTTCTGTTGCTAATCCGGTCTGTTGCTAATACGGTCTAGAAGTGCAGATACCCAAACTCTGAAGTAAAGCAAGGCTAAGATTGAATCTGCATCCCTCACCCTCGTGTGGACGTGAGGTATGCATCTTCCTTCTCGGGTGGCCTTTGAGTATGCCAAGAGTGCAAGATCACGTAAAGGATTGAAACCCCAGCCGTTGACTTGGGTTGGGTTGGGTTGCTGCCACTGAACAGTTCATGAAAGATTAATGGAATGCTACGTCACAGCGGTCTTACGTTATGCTCAGTATACGCACTGCTTATCGCTAAAAATGCTGCCACAGGACGGTTCATGAATGCTTACTGAAAGCTCACCCTTCCCCTGGAGGAAAATACTGTCGGTACCTTCCTAAACGACCAAACAGAGCGAACCAAACGAACCACTGTTGGTGACAGTTTGGCTCATTCCCTGCTAATAGCAGTGTTGATTGATGTTAACATCGTCAGCGATGAATCTGTTTCCGGCAAAACTGTTACCTCGCGCATGCTCAAACGTCCACTCCAGCAAACCACTTCCCTGAGATGGTTCGCAATTTGGCATTGCTCTCGCCTGGGCACATCTATTAGCCAATCCTGGTCAAATCCATTAGCCAGGTCTGGTCGCGGTGAAGGTATGACGTATCAAATACTCTGCTGGGCTTGTTGTGCTGTGTTGTAGTTTAGGAAGGTACTCAACGTCTTAGTGGTCATAGTTTGGCTCAATCCCTGCTAATATCCGTGTTGATGCGGCTTGATTGACGTCAGCAATGAATCTGTTTCCGGCAAAACTTACCTCGCGCATGCTCAAACCACCTCCCTGAGATTTATTTTTTTTTTTTTTTTTTTTATATAAATTTTGACGAGCCTTACGTCAGCCGAAGCAATTTATGCTTGTATGGCTGAACCGGCTCAATTTTTGAACATTACCAGATTTTTTTAGAGAAGAAGAAATCTGGTAAAGGGAGGTGCCAGCCCGGGGATTCGACCCGGGAAACCTCCGATCATCGTCGGGGCCGAAAGATTGTCCAGAATTAGCCAGAATACATCCCATAGCCGCTGAAGGAGCATGGTAGCCTCTCACGCTACCCTGGCCGGCAGTCCTGGCGGGGACTTTGCCAAGGTCCCCTTTCCAGGGGTTCGACCAGATCTGCAAACCTCCAGCAACCAGGCTGAGCTCTCTCACAACTCAGCCACGATGACCACAAGAATTTGGCATTGCTCTCGCCTGGTAACATCTATTAGCCAATCCTGGTCAAATCCATTAGCCAGGTCTGGTCGCAGTGAAGGTATGACGTATCGAATACTCTGCTGAGCTTGTTGAGCTGTGTTGTAGTTTAGGAAGGTACCGAACGGCTGACGTGGTGCACTCTGTTCGGTGGTTTAAGAAGGTACTGTATGTTCTAAACAGCCCTACTCTCAAGATTCTAAATAATCATTTATGAAGGCAGGTGTCGAGAGCTTACGGTACTCCACAGAATTTATAGTTTGCTCTCATTGCAGCAACAGCGCTGTAAGTGTACGACACATGGTAAGGTAATGTCGTCAGCCCCATATCCTGAAACTTGTGGCAGTAGGGTACAAGGGTAGGACTATTAGACTACCTCAGCCCAGCTTCATTTGCAGTGCCAGGACAAGAACAATCGTCACCAGTTTCAGACACCATGCAGGCCTGGGGACCTGCAATTGTGGAGTGATGCAGAACTAGCCACCATCATTCTGCATGCTATACAGGTATTCTGTCTTGACAGGATCTGACATGTACAAGCACTGGAGACCCTATTTAAATATCTTGCTGAGGGTAAATTTTGGATCCCTGCCATTCTTGAACAGGAATGCCGGCTCCTGCTGTCGCCATCACTTGACCAGATTGCCGATTGGTGTCAGAAAAATGGAGAGTGCAAGCTCATGTGATTGTGTACTTTATCACTCACTTTGCCGCCGCCTTCCACAGTGCTCAACACACCAGTTATTTGGAAACGGCTTGTTACCAATTTTACGAGAGTCGACTCATTTAACCAAATGTTTCAACTGAGAGACCTGATGAATATCCAGATGTCGAATACTGAAGACGTCGCCTCCTATATCAGAAGAGCCCGCTACATCATGGAAAAAATCATCGCCACTGAGTATACACTCACTGAGGCCGAAGCTTGCATATGGGTTCTTTGTATTATCAAAAAAGGGTACTCGCATGACGCTAACCGGGTGGGGGGGGGGTCTTCCGAGGGCAGTCACATGTTCTTTAACGACTCTGGAGCATCCTGATGGTCGTCACCCACAGGTATAAGCAGGTGGACAGAGCAACATGCCCTAAGAACTGGTTTAGCAACGACAATTTTCTCGCTTACTAGCTTTTACTTGGTTAAAACTAAATCTGCTGGCTGCTTCTCGTCTTTACCGAAGAATGTGGCTGTCAAGTTGTCTATACGTAGTAACCATGGCAACAACGCGGATGCAAATCTCCTCCTCTTGCCCCGCGACACGACGTATGAATCGTGCAACATGACAGCGTCGATTTATGACAACTAGAAAGCAATTTTTACTGCTGTACAAAACGAAGTACAGATTCCTGAATGCCGGTATTCGATGATTTGTCTTCGATTTGACAACCCCGACATGGACGCCATGTTGGATTTTGAATTCTCGCTGCGAGTAGATATTTATTCTGCCGTCGTTTGATCACTGCTAGGAGCTGTTTTTTCAGCCAGAATAGCAAATTTTGGAAATATCGAGAAATGGCAACAATGTTGTAGCAATGTTTAAAATGGCTGTTGCACTTTGTTCTTTATCCGTATTGTTATTTATAATCTTCTACTATATGTTAATCTATTAATACCGTAAACGCTCAAGGATCAGCAACAATTAAATTTTATCGTTACTATTAAAAGTAACGTTTTTTTCATTCTTCGTGCACGTGTGATGTCTTATTTATTTATTTATTTATTTATTTATTTATTTATGTAAACAGTTCATACTTGATGGGTAAAATGAAACACCGTGTTTCAGCTAAACCACTATAGTTTTAAACCAACTAAGCTACATTCTAATTGGCAGCCATTAACGATAAAATAGCTTATTTGCTTTGTACATGTAGGCTTTCTAAGCTGAGCTGAATTGTTTCAAAGTAGGCAGCAACAATCATTGCGTGCGCGGCCGTTCGTACTCGGTAAATGAACAATAATTTTAATTGCAACAATTATAACGACAGTGAACCTCATTTTGTTTTGGAGTGTGCCATTGTCGACGGTTTGACTTTCGCTGATGAGCGGACTTACTTGCTTACTGAATACTGGGTTTATCAGTGAGTGGATTTTTTTTTTAGACTTCAGTCAAACTTCATTGTGACTTTTCCGGGTCTACACCAAAACATCCGTGGGAATGTCCCGATTTCCGGCCAGGGAAGGATGACAAGGGCGAGAAAGAAGGGTAGGAGGCAGACTGTCACATTTCGGGGGGAGGGGGGTGGGAGGGAGCACTAAAAACAAATCCCAAACACGTAAGGTGTCGCGGAGCTACACGCCCCACATTGCAGGAGTATGGGAGGGGGTACAGTTCGGTTTGGAGGGTGTTGGGGGCAAAGCTGCGAGTAGAGGTGTACAGGAGGGGGGAGGGGGAGAAATTAACCGCGCCAGTCACTTTCCTAAGACGACAAAACACCGGGAAAAGCTAAGTTCAGAAAATTCAATCATCGTGCAGCATGCATTGGTCCAGCTAGTACATTTAATTTGTTGCCTATTACCGCATTCCTTTAACAGAAATGGGAAATTAATCGTAAATAAATAACGGTTGCCTAGCAAATAGCGTTCAGCGAGCGAGAAGGTCTCGATGTGTAAACGCGCTCTAAAATGTGTATAGTATTAGTGCTGGTGCACACGTGCGTTTTTTGGACTCAGCGGCGACGCATCCAATCAATGCACACGTGCGTTTTATTAACGCACGTTGACGCTGCGGTGCCGCTTCGGTGACGTATGTGCGCGTTCGGTTCCCTAAGCTCGTGTACAAAAAAATTATAGTTTGAAACCAATGAGACGATGTTGCTTTTTTCGCCTACCTCGTAAACAAAAAATATAATTTAAAACCAATGCGACGAATTTTGGTACATTGATGTACTAATTTAAGACGTACCAGGGGGAAATGTTATACATCCTTTGCAGATTACCTAAAGAACTCGGATAAGTGCTTTAATTACTTCCCAATGAGTCTTTAATCATTTCTGCAGCAACATTTCATATTTCAGGATAGCTCTTTACTCCTCCAATAAACAATTCCATGTCCATTTCTTCGAAATTGGACGCCATTTTCGGTAACGCTTTTGCGGTAAACGGCGGACGTGTGCACCGCTCAAGTCACCCAAGATACTCAGAGACGCAATTGCGCTTTTTTAACGCTGCAGTACCGCTGCGTTGACGGGGGAATTGCGGTGAAAAACGACCGCACGAGCGGCAGGCGGTAACGCAACGTCGACGCAGGTACGTGTGTAGTACCCAACAGATGGCACGTCAACCAAACCGCAAATGCGATACCGCAGCGGCGACTGCACGTGTGCACCGGCGCTTAGCCGCTACTGATAGTGCTGCAGTAGGCGTTTTGATAGGTGACCTGCGCGTCACCGGGTACGACAGGCAAGGCAACTAACTAAAACACCCGGTAATACTAACAAATGTTGTTGAAATGCATTAAGCCACCAAAAATCTGCTGTCGTCATCTCGACTGACCAATAGTGGCTTTAACAGCAATGTTCTTCACCACGGTGTGTATGTGTTGCACCACAATATGCCTAAAGATCTTGTCATGTTGGTTTGAGGAACCATCATTTATTTTACATCGGTTTGCATATTGATGTAACCAAGAATTTATGGGGTTTGGGGGGGGGGGGGGAGATTTGTAACTTGAGACCCCTTCTAAAACGTCTTAGATCCGTTCCAATTAGTTCCGTCTGAGTTTATAGAGGGCGCCACTAGTTTTATGTGAAAATTTCTATCCAGTTTTCAGCCTAAAATTAAATTAAACTAAACGAAACTAGCTTGTATTTAATTATTATTTAGTTTAGCTTAGTTGTAATTTAGTTTGCTTTAGATTTGGGCTGAAAAATGAGCAAATTTACCAGATGGAACATGTGGCGCCCTCTGAAAACTCGAACGGAACTAATTGGAATAGATCTATAGGACGTTTCAATGGGGACTTTTTCGAGATACAAATTCTCCTCCCCAACCCTATAAATTCTTGATGTAACTAATGATGTCAAGGAAAGCAGTGTCAAGCAGTCAAGCAGTGTCAAGTTCGCATGTGCAAGCAGAACCACAAACAAACTATATGGCTACCCAGATGATAGCTGCAAAGGGACAATAGCGGTGAATAGTAGATTTTTAACCCTTCCCGTAGAAGAGGTTTCTGACTTATCCAATTCCTGATTACCTACTTTCCCAATTCCTACTTACCTGTGCGAGTGTCAGCTTGACGACTATGTGACACTGTTGATTTTGCCCTGGTGATTACCTGCATTGTCAGGATCCACTTGGATTCGTCCAGCCACCATTGTACGAATAGAGACTTTGGTCCCAAACACCCACAGTAAAACTGTACTTCTACACAAAAAAAGGCATTTCACAAATAAAATAAAAAAAACACTGTAGTTCACAGACTGATAGTTATTAAATTTGGAACTTATCTGTCCTTGTTCAATAATCCGTTTCATACAATTTTGGCTCAATACACGATTGTTAACTTACAGGCTGGCAACTTCACTGACCTTATATATCGCATCCAGTTTCACAATTCTTTAATAGAAATTTTTCTTTGCTAGTAATCTTTGTAATCTCTCTATAGGCTAATTTTTTATTAGGTATTTCAAAGTGCCTTTAAAATTTGTTACAATAAAAATAACGTTACGTCTACGTAATTACTCTGCTCATGCTTTTATTAATAACATACTTATGAAAAGAGTAAAAAAAAAACATAAAAAAAAATCAGATCCCTATCCAGCTTCACAAATTCGTAACAAAGGTTTAGCTGCTTGATTTTACAAGCATTTTTGGAGCACTTTGGAGTAAAGTTTGCTGCTCCTATCTTAGTTATGCATTGTTTTACTTATTGCAGTAGTTTCAATCTTTGTTTTTTATGCCTTTTACTAATTCAGACCTAATTCCGGTCCCAAAATGTAGGATGGGTAATTTGGTTTTCACTTGAATTTGGAAGCTGTTTAATCACATATTTCACTTTTTTTCTTACCATTAGCCAATTTTGAAGTTTTCTCACATTTTTTCACACAGACTGCTCCCCTGCTAATGACATCTGTCGCCATTCAGTACAATGCCAACTGATGTAGCTGCTTAGCGTACTAAGAAAAACTAATAGTTCACATATGATCTCTGTCTCCTAACACGGGCGTACTGAAAGGGACATTTAGGCCCGGAAATGGTTAATGTAGGCCCCTCTCTTATGGCATTTCGTACAAACTGGTCGTCATGAAAATATTCAATAGGCCCTCCGACAGGTCCTCGAAGCATAGCACAACGGGAAACCTCCCGTTTCCCCCTTTAACCAGTACACCCCCGTCTCCTAAGCAACCCTTGTTAAAACTCATAAATCAGCTCTAACCTAATCCGACAAAAAAATTATCATTTTGTCTCCTTAGCTTCTATGGCGGGATCCAACCAACCACCAAACGCCTTTTCCATTTCTTCGGCGAACGCCAGACACAAGTGGTCGTTGTTTTTCCCCGCCACAACTTGTAGCCCAACGGGCAGTCCGTTCTTACTCAGTCCCACTGGAAACTGAGTTGCTGGAAATCCCAGGACGTTAATTAAAGTACATATGTTTGCACTAAACTGGTACAAGAGACGCAAACTGGAATAATAAGCGGTCGTTGGAAACGTTGGAAACAAGAATACTACGTCACTTCCGGCCATGCACTCTTCAAATCTCGACTCGATTGTTCTCTTCAGGGATTCCATTTCCGGGTATTCCTGAAGTAGCCGTTTACCCACGATGACGTCAGCAAGACACAATAGTAGTGTGAAAAATGAATAGGGTACAGGGAAGCATAACAAGTACTTCAGTATTGTCCACCATAGATCCAGTCGGCCCTGGAAAAAGGT